>PVJL010006802.1:16941-86614 GCA_004026885.1 Lyroderma lyra | reverse complement strand
GAGGTCAAATTGTCACTATTTGCGGATGACATGATCCTTTATATAAAAAATTCCAAAGACTCCACCAGGAAACTATTAGAAACAATTAACGAATATAGTAAAGTTGCAGGATACAAAATCAATGTACAAAAATCAACAGCATTCCTTTATACAAACAACGAATCCACAGCAAAAGAAGTGAGGGAGTCAATTCCTTTTGCTATCATAACAAAAAGAATGAAATACCTGGGAATTAACTTAACAAAGAATGTGACAGACTTATACACAGAGAACTAT
This sequence comes from Lyroderma lyra, assembly GCA_004026885.1. Lineage (NCBI taxonomy): Eukaryota > Metazoa > Chordata > Mammalia > Chiroptera > Megadermatidae > Lyroderma > Lyroderma lyra. Next base: position 86,338 of record PVJL010006802.1, on the reverse strand, counting down.
AAGACACTTTTGAAAGAAATTGAAACAGACTGTAAGAGGTGGAAAAATATCCCCTCTTCACAGATAGCTTTTCAAACAAGAAAAAAGCCACAGGAGTTCATCACCACCAAACCAGTATTACAAGGAATGCTTGAGGGACTTCTTTAACTTGGGAATAAATAAATAAATAAACAAATGTGAATAAAATGGCAATAACTACATATCTATGATCAATTACTTTCAATGTTAATAGATTAAATGCTTCAATCAAAAATCAGAGGGGTACTGATTGGATAAGAAAACAAAACCCTAACACATGCTAGCTACAGAAGACTCACTTAAGGTTGAAATATACATACAGACTGAAAGTAAAGGAATGAAAAAAGTTATTTCATAAAAATAAAAACAAGCAAATAAGACAAAACTGGGGTAGCAATACTTATACCAGACAAAATGGATTTAAAAATAAAGCTGTAACAGTAGACAAAGAAGGGCACAGTGATCTCAGTTCCTCATATTTATCCAAAGAAACCTAAAACTCTACCTTGAAGGGAGCATTGTGTACAATGGCCAAGATGTGGAGGCAGCCTGGGTGTCCCTGAACAATGAATGGATGTTAAGTGGTACACACATACCACCTAATGGAACAATGGAATATTGCTCAGCCATGGAAGGGAATGGGTTCTTGGCATCTGAGGCAACATGGATGAAACTAAAGTGTACTGTGCTGAGTGGAGTATGTCAGACAATGAAACACAGATGCACTGTGATTTTGCATATATATAAAATCTAAATAACAAAAGAAAGAAAACAGAAACAAACTCATAGATACAGAAAATATTTGGATGGTTGCCAGATGGGAGGGGGTTTGAGAGGGGTGGGTAAAAAGGGGGAAGGAATTAAAAAGTACAAATTGATTGTTATATAGTAATCATGGGGATGGATACAGGGTATAGCACAAGGAATATAGTCAGTATTATTGTAATGATAACTATGTCTGGTGTCCGATGGGTACTAGATTTATCAAGGTGATAGATGAGAGGGGGTTGGGGGCAGAGTGAAAAAGGTAAAGGCATTAAGAAGTACAGATTGGTACAAAATGGGAAGGTAAAGTCCAGATAGGGAATATAGTCAATAACAGGGTAATAACGCTGTATAGTGCCAGGTGAGTACTAGGCCAGTCACGGGGATCATTTCTTAAATTACATAATTGTCCAACCACTATGCTGTACACCTAAAATTAATATAAAATAATATTGAATGACAACTGTAAATTAAAATAAAATAATTTTAAAGGGGAGTAAAAGGAAGGGGGCGTAAGAGATTCAAATTTCCAGTTATAAAACAATTAAATCATAGCAACGTGACATAACCTCCTAGGAAATACAGTCAATAATACTGTGACAGCGCGGCACAGTATTAAATGATTGCCAGACTTCAGGTGATCATTTCGTTGGGTATAGAAACATTGAACAACGATGGCACACACCTGAAAGTGATATAACATTGTAGGTTAGCTATATTTTTTAATAAAAATCTTTTTAAAAATAAAAAGGAATCATTAATCTGAAGGAATTGGAAGCACAATCTGTCATTACTGATGAAATGATCGTATCCTGCCACCTCATCGGTGACCCTCCCTCCCCTCAGTGATTAGAAGTAGAATGAGTCACTGAGCTGCACCTGCAGTTACCGTGAGGGGCTGCACAGCCGGGCTCTTCAGACCCCAACGAGGGGTGGAGCCTCTGCAGGGCTGCTCAGTGCATGGGGGCTGAGCCCGCCTCTCGTCTGCGGTGCACAGGCCTGTGGTGGGGCCTGGACACCGCTTCTCAGCAGCTCCTGAGAGGCCCAGCACGTGCTCAGAGATATGGACAACCTTGCCAGGGGCTGCTTCTGTGTCCCGGTGAGGAAGATGGTGAGCAGAGGCAGCAGGGCCATCTAATGGCTCACTGTCATCTGCTCTCTCCACAGAAGTGAATCTTTCCATGGAATAATGAGAAAGAGCTGCTAGAAAAAGGGACACTGGGGTCTGCTCGGTTTGGAGATGAAGTCTTGGGTGCAGGGAGCTTATTTGGAAGGTGGGACCAGGAAGCACAAAAGAGGGAGCAGGGAAGTGGGACAGGGCAGGAAAGGAAGAAGGTACCTGGGTGTTAAAGAGCAGTCATCACTGTGGGCACGTGGGATTCAATGCGGCCAAGGACTGTTTGCGATGCCATGTGTCCACACCTGGGAATTATCCCAGCAGAGAGCTGGAGGCCAGGGCACCTTGTCATTCTCTCCTTTCACACCCTACTCCACCTTGCACTCTATCACCAGCCCCTTGACTGAGGGTCCTGCATACACGCCCCTTCCCGGTCATCCTAGCCTGCAATGATGCTAGCTCCCACGGCTAGGGAAGCCTCGGGCAGAGAAGAAGGAAGTCGTGCATCTCCTGGGACTGTCCCTCCTGGCGGAAGGTGAACTCAGGCACACTGAGGGGTACAGACTGGGGCATCAACAATTTCTGATACAGGTTTAATTAAGCAATCAGGTGACGAGAATCATGTCTTTGTTTTGCACTGAGATGCTTGGAATCCATGCAGCACTGACAGGAGAGGGTACACACTGCCACCCAGTGACTGCTCAGGACTCTGGTCAAGAGAAAACCATGCACTCGATGTGGGGAGATGCCTTCCTTCCCATGTAGGCGCAGGCCCACCTTAGTCATCGAGCTCAGGAGAAAGAGTATCCATGAGGGTGCTTTCCAATCCAATAGAAGAATGTACAAACTCTACCATTTACCCCTCCCTTGTCCCACACTTATCTCCTGAAATTAAAAAAAAAAAAAACACTACTTTAAAAATCTTTTTCATTTTGTCTTTTTTATGGGTTCAAACTGTTTTAAAATATTCTTTATTCATTCATTAAATAATTTTTATTCTATGTGTGCCAAGGACAGAAATAAATGTTGAGAATATGACATTTACAAAGTCGGACAATTAATTTTGTAAACTCATCCTAGAAAACGTGCTATATGCCTCATTGCTGAATATCACTATGGTCACCTTTGAAGTCCTCCCCTTGGGAAGCTGTGCACTGATGACAGCACCTCGTCCACCCTTCAGAGCAGTTTTAGAAATCTTTCTCTAGAATGGCCATCAGAGCTGTCGTTGTACCTTGGCAAGCTTATGGTAACCTTATCAAGTTATTTGCACAGTGCTGTCAAACAAGGTGGCAAGTTTGTGAACTTCCTTGTCAGATTTTGGAGATGAAGACAGCTCTGATGGCCATTCAAGAAAAAGAGTTCCAAAACTGCTTTGAAGGGAGGACTAGGCGCTGGCATCAGTGCACAGCTTCCCAAGGGGAGGACTTCAAAGGTGACCGTAGTGATATTCAGCAGTGAGGCATGCAGCATTTTTTCTAGGATGAATTTGTGAAATTAATTGTCTGACCTCGTATGTTCTAATGGAGAGAGCACATGGGTAAATAAAATTATTACAGATTGTGATGCATGACTTGAAAGAAATCAACACGGCAATGTGATAGGAAGTTGAGTAAAGGCAGTAGGGGTGGGCTTCATTTGTCCAGTAGATGCGTTTGTCAGTCAAAGCCCCTGAGAAAGTAACATTTTAGCTGAAATGTGAGGAATGAGAAGGTGCCAGCCAGCAGGAGACGCAGGGTGAGAGCACTTAATGCAGACAGAAAGCAAGCGCAAAGGCCCTGGGGCAAGACAGCAGCAGACAAAGGATGCCTGGGACTCTGAATTACCTAGTGAGAGGTAAATTGGAAGGGTCGGCAGAATCTCTAAGAAACCACACTGGGCATTTCAAGTGGAGAGAATTTAATGTGGGAATTTGTCACACGGGTGATGGGAGAGCTGAGGAGCCAAAGCAGAAACAATGACAAAAATCCAGGGATTGGCAATGCCAGGAAGCTCTCACTACCCTAGGCCAAAGGGTCAAGGGAGCATGTGGGGTAATCAGAGCCCCGGGCCAAACCAGACACAGCAGGAGGCACAGGGATGGGGACCACCTTTAAAAGAGCTGAAGTTGTAGATTCCGTGGCCAGTGCTGGAAAGACCCCGTGAAGCAGGAAGCGAGGGGACACGCTCTGACCTCTCTCTTCCAACCAGGAGGAGAAGGAGCTGGGAAACAGACCCCTGCAATGCAGAGGAGAGGAGCGGCAGGTGGAGCGTGCATGCCCAGGGTATGTCAGGCCTACTCGGTTCCATGCATTCGGCCCTCAAAGCAGGGGCCCCATTAGATGCACAATAATGTTTATTGTAAATAAATAAATGAATAAATGTTTATTGGCTTGTTAACTTTTCATGAAATGAGAAAAATCTGCAATCAGTACAATTGTGCGTCCTCAGCCAGCCTGCTCTGTCGTTTACTCTCTTACCTGACTCATCAGAAGCGGAATTTCGTCATTGGCTTTGGAGAGCTCTCAGCCTCCTTTTTCATGTTTTCCTTGTCACTTGTGTGTAGATGGTATGGATAAGAGTTGGAAGGAGCCCCCATGGCAACAGCATGAGGGTCGGCCCAGGGTCCTAGATTTTGGCTCATAAAGTCAGAGCTCACTTCATGCATTACAGAATCGATCCATGGAGAGGTGACGAGATGACTCATCTCTGTATGAGCTGGTTATCACATATTAGTATTTGGAATCAGTACTGAATGCTTTTGTGTTCTCTCTCCCAGTCCTTTATTCAGACTTCCAATCTCTCTGATGGCCTGTATGGTATAGCCAGCTCAGACAGGATATGGCTTCATTTTCCAACTAATCTCCTTTGTGATTTTAAAAAGGTTAATTCATTACTTCACAGAAAATGTGAAATTCAACAAAAATACTGCTTTCCTTACTAAGCAAACTGAGCCTGGTCTAGGTGGGGATGTGATGTAATAATTTTCACAGCAGTCTGCTGTCGAACCTCCAGGTTTCCATGGGCCTAATGATGTGGCTGCAGCGAACAAGGAGCTAGAATTTCCTTTGTGGCAATGTCCCCACTCCCAAATTGTCAGGACTAGGCTGAGCAGGGGCCCTGGTTGCTGGTCTCTGGAGAGTCAATTGAGAGAAGTGAGTCATTAGCTTCTGAGGACAAGGGTGAGTGTACAAGCTTAAATACCTTTTGACATGGAGACCAGGCAATGACAATCCTGCCCCTGTCACTGGTCATCAGTGCACAGGCAGGCTGCAGTGCATGGGGTGGTGCCAGGAGCAGCTCTCCCCCCATGAAGGATGGGAGCTGAAGGACACGTGCTCTGGTTTCCCCCTCCTATAGGGAGCAGTTCTGAAGCACACTTGGCACGAGTCCTCAAGCTCCTTGCCTGTAGATGAAGCCTCAGCTAGTTGCTGTGATAACTGGTCACTAACTGACCCTTCATGGCCCCCACTCCACATCTGGTCTTTGTAGCTCATTCTTCTGCAGATGTGTCCTGGGGTTACCTCCCAAATAAATGACTTCCAGAAATCATTGTCTCAAATCTGCTTGTGGGGAGACCAAACAGTAGGCTGACCAGACGACCCATTTTAAATGAGACAGAAAACAGTGGCACTATCCTATTTCAAATAGCACATACGCTCAGCCTACTGACACCTTGAATTTAGCCCAGTGAGATTAGGCTGACCACACGTACCATTTGAAACAGGACCGTACTGTTGTTTTCTGTCCCGTTTAAAATGGGACGTCTGGCAAACCAACCAAATGGAGACAGAGAAGCAGAGGTGAGCAGATGAGCTTCCCTGCAGATGTGCCCTTGCGCTGCAGTGAAAGAGAAGAGGATGGGAAGAGCAGTCCAGGAAGAAAGAATAACACATGCAAAGCCTCTGAGCATGCACAGACTCACTCAATCCTCCTACCTACTCATGGGCCATTCCCATTTATGAGGAGGACACAATGGGGTTTCAGAACTGTCGGTGACACTGACATCTGAGGCTGACCTTTCTTGGTTGTGAGGGCTGTCTTATGCACTGGAGTGTGTTCAGGATCATCCCTGCCCTCTACTCACTGGATGCCAAGAGCATCTCCCAATCTTGACAGTCAGACAGACCCAGACATTGTCAAATGTACCCTTGGGGGCAAAATTGCCTGTGGTTGAACTGGGACAGAGGTTCTGAAAGGATGAGTACCCATCCGAGAAGGAAAGTTGGCCACTGCAAACATCTTCTCTCAGTAGTATAATACATTCTAGACACATCCAAGCCAGGCGGCCCCAGGGCCAGCAACTGGGCCTCCTGCCTATCCTTCCTTGATTTGGTGATGTGGCAGTAAGCGAGATGGGATATGTGACTGGGAGGGTTCTGGTTTAGTTGCTTTTCAGACCTAACTGTTGAAAATTCTTGCTTCTGACCACTAGATGGACCCATTGCTACGCTGGACCCAGGAGAAGCAGACAGCCAGGATGTCTTGGGTTTATTTCAGTTAATCCAGATGGAAAATTAACTGCTGGAGGCATTTTCTAGTTGAATTCCTCCAGACTTCCTCTATCCCGGGACCCCAAAGTGCTACATTTCTCTTAAGTGAATCCAAAAACGAAACTGTGTGGAAGAGTAATGGGGAGTATCGACTGGGAACTTCCGTGAGCTCATCCTGGAGAGGTTTGAGTGCAGAACCTCCAGGTGGTTTCAAGTCTCTGTTGCCTTATCCGCAAGGTGGGGGTGAACAAAGTTCTTATCTCATTGGGCAGCTGTAATCATTAAGTGAGATAAGACATGAGCTGAGGCCCAGCATACAGCAAACACTCAAAACTATTAGTGGTCTCTATAATGGGGCCTGAGCCCTAGGGCTGCTCTGACACAAATTGAAGGTGTGACCTTGGGAGAGTCACCTTTCCTCTCTGAGCATCAACTGCCTCTTCTGATGGACAGTAATAACAGTGATCTTTCCAAGGTATCTCAAATTTAAGCATCCTCATATCTGTTGAACATTTAGTGTGAGACAGGCCAGGTTCTAAGCACTTTACTCTTAACTTTTCACTTCATCTTTATAAAAACCCCATGAGATACAAATTTTTCTTATCCTCATCTTACAGAGGAGGAAACCAAGGCACAGAGGGGGAGGGTCAGTGGCATGCCCACTGCCCTCAGTCAGTAACCAGAGCAGTGGGCACTTGAGCTTGGCATGCAGTCCTGGAGCCCACACACTTGAGCATCCCATCCCATAACCTCTAGGGAAAAGGTGTCGCTCTGTTGCTCTCATTCCTTTTGCAAAGGTTGAAGTCATTTAGCAAGGAATGCTCAAAGAGCTTTTGTCTGCTCTACACTCTGGGCGTCAGAGCAATAATGGAATGAACCTGCATGTGCTGTTGTCTGCGGGCCCTCCCCCACAGGGTCTTCTTGAAAGGGCTTTATTTCCCCTTCATTCCTATAATGAAGGGGCCAGCAAACTGTTTCTGTAAAAAGTCAGAGAGTAAATAGTTTAGGCTTTGTGGGCCACAGGTAAGTCTCTGTCGCAACTATTCAACTATGTGATTGCAGCAGTAAAGTGGGCACAAAGTGAAGAGAAATTGGTGTGGCTGTGGACCAATGAAACTATTACAAAGACAGGCAGTGGCCTGGATTTAGCCCATGGGCCATAGTTTGCGGCCCCCTGATCTAATGCATGACTCTATCCATAATTTGTACTTGAGGTTTTTGTCTGACACACCATGAAATTCCTCAGCTTATATTTTCCTAAAAAGGGGCTACTACATTCCTGTCCTTATTAATTCCAAAGCACGGCCCACTAACTGTGATTCTACCCCTATGTGGCTAAGGATAGTGCAAGGCTTCCCAAAAGGAAGTCTTTCCCCAAAGAAGAATCAATTAGTTTCCCTGAAGAGGTAGGATACAGAAGTGTCTCAAAGGAAAAACGGGCTGAAGAGCCATTCAGGAAGCAAGGCCGGGAGGCACATGAGAATGCTGATGGCCTCTGACCTCTGCAGATGGGCCACACAGGCAGAAGTGCCTCTGTGCCCAGCTCTGGAAGCCTGGAACTCATGCATACCCCTCCTCACTTCTCAGGAACCTGAGTTGCAGGAGACCCTTTGCATGTGCTGTGCAAGTCAGAGAAGGCGGCTGCTGGCTGCGAACCTGCTTTGACCACATGCAGAGGCCAGGTCTGTCCCTGTCCCTGTTTTGCTGCTTCTCCTGTCCCCATGTGGGCTCCTGTCTATTACTGACATTTTCCTCTCCTGTGACACACTGTACTGATTGCCGAATCCATCTATTTCCTCAGTGTTAGGATCCAGCAGTGGGAGCCAGAGATGAGTTCTAGGTTATAATTCTTCCACAGTGCTCACCAAACCTGGAAAAAGTACCAACCCTTTGGAACAAAAAAAGAATTTCATGGAATTATTACCATAGCAAGTATGCTGGTGAAAATAAAATGTCCACTGATAGAACTTCTGAACAGCAAATGACAGCCAAACAAATGTATGCATCTATTACAAACAAAACTTTAAAAATCAATAAAGTCAAATTACCAAATGAGTTTACCAGGATATATGGTGTTTGGGTGAAACCACATTGTCTGTGTTGAAGCTAATACTTCAAAATTTATTTGCATACTTTCCCCTGTCATTCATTGGCTGTTAAGGATAATGGACCAGCTTTTGTTACATCATCATTATTATTTTCAATATTTTCTTCGTTTAGTAATGAACTCATTTTAACTACAGTTCCATTATTCAGATGGGTCAATCAATTCTAATAGCACACTACAGAATACGGTACTCAAAAGCAAAAAAAAAAATAATCCATCTAATGACATACGCTTTCCTTCATATTCTGTAGATCACTTACTACTTGGAATCTGATGCGAGTTAACACACAAAGCCACAGCCTCACAAAGCTAGTGGCTTAATGACAGGCCATTTCTCTTTCACTGACTCATTATAAGACTGTTCATAGGGCTCCTGGCTGTATCTGGTGACAGAGACACAAGGGCAAGTAAAACCCTGCAGTGTAGAACAATGCTGGCTTATGGGTTCCATGTCATCAGGAAAACAGAAATGGATATTTTTAACATTCTCATTTGAACTTAAAGACTCCTAGAATATACCACAAGCCTCCATTTGTCCTATAAATAAAGATGTAGAAAGTTGGTTTTTCCATGCAACAGGTTTTTTGATTAAACAATAATTATTTTTTCTTCGACATTTATGTTACCACTTCTAAAAATTCTACTTCATGTTCAGATGTTGAGAAATAATGACTAGTTGATATTTTGATTCCCTATCAACCATATTTTACGTTCACCTTTTCCTAAAATGTGATTTGTATAACATCTAGAGATCCAGTAGTTTTCTGAAGAAACAACAATGATTTTGCTGTGCACAAAGAAGAAATAGCATTCAATATACAAAAATTGGGTTGTTCCAGGAAACATATTTTCTCAAAAATAAGCCACACCTGTATTTGTTTTTTCTTATCTTTGGGTCAAGAAAGTAAGCCATTCTTTTTCTCTTCAATTAGAGTTCACATTCAATATTATTTTATATTAGTTTTAGGTGTACAGCACAGTGGTTAGACATTTATAGAATTTATGAACTGATCACCCCACCTGCCACTATATAAACGTGTAACAACATTATTTGCCATATTCCCTGTACTGTACCCTATATCCCTGTGACTGTTTTGTCGTTACCAGTTTGTACTTCTTAATTCCTTCGCCTTTTTTCACACAGCCTCCTGACCCCCGTCCCATCAGGTAACCATCAGTTTCTTCCCTGTATCTATGAGTTCATTCCTGGGTTTTTTTGTTTCTTTATTTGTTTTGTTCTCTAGATTCCACGTGTAAGTGCAGTCATATGGCATTTATCTCTGTCTGTCTGACTTATTTCACTTAGCATAATACCCTCTAGGTCCATCCATGGTGATGGATGGTGAGATTTCATTTTTGTGGCTGAGTAATATTCCATTATATTTGTGTACTACAATTACTTTATCCATTATCTGCTGATGGGCATTTCAGTTGCTTCCATACCTTGGCTATTGTAAATGGCACTGCAATAAACATAGGGATGAATATATCTTTATGAATTAGTGTTTTAGATTTTTTTAAAATAAAGGCCCAGGAGTTTATTGCTGGGTCATAATATAGTTCTATTTTTAATTTTTTGAGGAGCCTCCAAACTGTTTTCCATAGTGGCTACACCAATTTGCAGTCTCATTAACAGTGCACGAGGGTTCCCTTTTCTCCAAATTCTCATCAACACTTATTTTTTTATTTATTAATGATGTACATTCTGACAGGTGTGAGATGATGGTTCTACTTTGCATTTCTCTGATTAGTGATGTTGAGTCTTTTCATATGTCTGTTGGCCATGTGTATGTCCTCTTTACAGAAATGTCTATTCAGGTCTTTTGCCCATTTTTTTTAAAACTGAATTGTTTTTTGTTTGTTTTTTGTTTTGTTTCTTTTGGTGTTGGGTCATATGAGCTCTTTATGTATTTTGGATATTAAGCCCTTAACAGATAGATCATTGAGAATATCTTCTCCCATTCAGTAAGATGTTTTTTATTTTGTTGATGATTTCCTTTCCTGTGCAAAACATTTTTAGTGTAAAGCTGTCCTATTTGTTTTTTTGTTGTTGTTTTGTTGCCCATGCTCAATGAGACATATCAGAAAAAATATTACTAAGGGCAATGTCAATTTTTTTTTTTTCTTTTTGGTATGTGGGTAGCTCCCTGACTGGGAATCAAACCCAGGTCGCAGCACTGACAGCGCCAGCGCTGAAGCCTTAAGCCACTACACCATTAGGGAACTCCCAATGTCAAAATTTTACTGCCTATATTTTCTTCTAGGAGTTTTATGGTTTCAGGTCTTACATTTAAGTCTTTAATCTTTTTTGAGTTTATTCTTGTATATGGAGTAAGGTGATCCATATCATTATTTTCATTAGTTTCATTAGTTTCATGTTTTTGTATTTATCTGTTCAGTTCTCCCAGCACCATTTATTAAATAAACTGTATTTTCCCCAATGTATATTCTCACTTCCTTTGTCATAAACTAGATAACCATATAAGCATAGGTTTTTTGGGGGGCTCTCTATTCTATTTCATTGAACTATATGTCTGTTTTATGCCAATGCCATACTGTTTTGGTAACAGTGGCCTTGTAGTATAATTTTATATCAATAGGGTGATTCCTTCAAATTTTTTCTTCTCTTTCAGGGTTGCTATGGCTATTAATAGGTTTTTTATTGTTCCATATACATTTTTGGATTATTTGTTCTAGTTCTATGAAAAAATGCCATTGGTATTTTGATAGAGATTGCATTGACTCTATAGATTGCTTTGGGTAGTATGAACATTTTAAGTATATTAATTCTTTCTATCCATGAGCATGATATATGCTTTTATTTATTTGTATTGCCTTTAATTTCTCTCTTCAATGTCTTATAATTTTCCAAGTACAGATCTTTTACTTTCTTGGTTAAATTTTATTCCCAGATAATTTTTTATGTAATTATAAGTGGGATTATTTTCTTAATTTCTCTTTCTTATAGTTTGTTATTGTTGTGTAAAAATGCAACCGATTTCTAAATATTAATTTTGTTTCCCACTAATTTACCAAATTCATTTACCAGTTCTAATAGATTTTTGGTAGAATCTTTGGGGTTCTCTACATACAGTATCATGTCCTCTGCAAATAATGACAATTTTACTTCCTCCTTTCCAATTTAGATGTTTTCTTTGTTTTTTGTTTCATTTTGTTTTTGTCTGATTGCTATAGCTAGGATTTTCAGCACTATGTTAAATACAAATAGTGAAAGTGAACATATTTGTCTTATTCCTGATCTTAAGGAGTACGCTTTTAGCTTTTCCCCATTAAGTATGATGTTAGCTTTGAAATTGTCATATATGGCCTTTATTAGGTCAATATACATGTTTTCTTTTCCCATGTTACTCAGAGCTTTTATCATATATGAATCCTGGATTTTATTAACTGTTTTTTTCTGCTTCTATTGATATGACCAAATCATTTTAATCTTCCATTTTTATTTATGTAGTGTATCATGTTATTTGATTTGCAGATATTGAACCAAACTGGCATCCTAGGAATAAAACCCATCTGATTGTGGTATGTGATCTTTTCAATGTATTGTTGAATTTGGTTTGTTAATATTTTGCTCAGGATTTTTATGCCTAAGTTCATCAAGAATATAGGTCTATGGTTTTTGTTTGTTTGCTTGTAATGACTCTTTCTAGTTTTAGAATCAGGGCAAATATAAACTCATAAAATGTGCTTGGGAGCTTTTCTTCCTTTTGGACTTTTTGGAATAGTTGGAGGATAGGTATTAATTCTTCTTTAAATATTTGATAAAATTTACCTGTGAAGCCATCTTATTTAGGACTTTTGTTTGTTGGTAGCTTCTTGATTACTAATTTGACTTCATTAGTAGTAATCGGTTGGCTCTGATTTTCTCTTTCCTTTAGATTTAGCCTTGGGAAATTGTAGCTTCTAAGAATTGATCCACTTTCTCCAGATTGTCCAATTTGTTGGCATATACAGGTAACCCTCATATAACACAGCACTTCTATAACACGATTTCACTCTAACACGATTTGAGATTTAGAGAAATCCCTGAACAACATGGAGCATAATAAGAACTTTTAAAAGCAAAAAAATATCCTATTCGAAATTAAGGAAATCCGTGAACAACATAGAATGTAATAAGAGATTTTAAGAGCAAACTATATTTAATCATATTAATATGTTATACTTTTGGCAAAAATTGCTTTAATAAAGATATTTCTCTTAATTATAAAAATATAACAGTATATTTTTTTAATTTTTGGAAACTAATCCTCTTTTTTGTACTAGTTTTTTGTTTCATATGATACAGATTCACATAACATGGCACTTTAGGAACCTGACAACCACGTTATATGGCGATTACCTTTAGTTACATGTAGTATTTTCTTAAAATTTTTTTGTATTTCTGTGGTGTATGTTGTCACTTCTTCATTACTAATTTTGTTTATTTGGGTCCTTTTTTATTTGCTGTTTTTATAAGTCTGGTTAAAGGTTTATCAATTTTGTTTACCTTTACAAAGAACCAGATCTTGGTTTCATTTTTGTTTGTTTTGTTTGACTCGTTTTTGTTTTTTTTTTCTTTTGTTTTTTTTTATTCATTTTTATTGTTAGACTTATTGGGGTGACATCTGTTAGCAAGGATTACATAGGTTTCAGGCATACAATTCTACAGTGCATTGTCAACTTGATATATAATAAGTTCACCACCTAATGTGACTTCTCTTTCCATCACCTTATATTTAGCTTCCCCTCCCTCCTCTCCCACCCCCTGACCTTTCTCCCCTCCCTGACCCACTCGTCTCCAAATAAACATTAAACTATTGATTGTGTCCATGGGTTCTTTGTTTCTTCATTTCTTTTTTCTTTGCTTTCAGGTTTATATTCCGCATATGAGTGAAGTCATACAGTTCTTTGTTTTTTCTGTCTGGCTTATTTCACTAAGCATGATGATCTCCAGGTCCATCCATTTTGCCATTTGCAACAAAATGGATTGACTCATTTTTTGTATTGTTTTTGTATACTCTATTTTGTTTATTATGGCTCTGAGCTTTATTATTACCTTTCTTCTACTCACTTTGGGTGTCATTTTCTGTTCTTATTTCAATTGCCTTAAGTGTAAAGTCAGATTGTTTATTTGAGATTTTTTTTGTTTTGTGGAGGTAGGCCTGTATTGCTATGAATTTCCCTGTTAGGACTGCTTTCACTGTGTCCTACAGATGTTGGGTCTTTTGTTTTAATTTTCTTTTGTCTCAAGGTATCTTTTGATTTCTTGATCTTATTGTTGGCCCATTCATTATTTAGTTGCATGTTATTTAACTTTCATGTGTTTGTGTGTTTTTCAGGATTTTTGTTTTTCTTCTTGTAGTTAATTTCTAGTTTTATACCATTATGGTCAGAGAGGAGGTGTGATATGATTTCAATCCTCTCAAATTTATTGAGACTTGTTTTGTAGTCTAACATGTTCTTTGTCTTAGAAAAGTTCACATGTGAACTTGAAGAGAATGCATTTTGCAACTTTATGGTAACTGTCTAAAGGTATAAATTAAATCCATTTGCTCCAGTGTGTCTTTTAAGACCACTATTTTCTTGTTGATTTTTCTATCTGGAAGATATATCCATTGGTGGCAATAAGGTATTAGAGTCCCCCACTATAATTGTATTACTGCTTTTTTTTCAATTACATTTGCATGGAATATCTTTTACCATCTCTTTATTTTCAGTCTATATGTGTCTTTAGATCTGAGGTTCATTTCTCATAGACAAGATATCTGTGGATATTGTTTTCTTATTCATTCAAGAACCCTATGTCTTTTGATTGGAGCATTTAATTCATTTACATTTAAAGTGACTATAATTATTGTCAATTCATGATTCACAGTTTTGATATCTTGTTTTGTGTTGTATTGTGTTTTTTCCTTCTTTTTCTTAAAAAAACCTTTTTAACCTTTCTTGTAATACTGGCTTGGTGGTAATGAATTCCTTTAGCTTTTTCTTGTATAGGATGATCTTTATCTCTCCTTTAATTTTAAATGATAGCCTTGCTAGATAGACTAGTCTTGGTTATAAGTTCTTGCTTTTCAACACTTTGAATATTTCCTTCCACTTCCTTCTGGCCTGCACAATTTCTGATGAAAAATCAGTTGAAAGTCTTATGAGAGCTCCCTTGTAGATAATTAATTGTTTTTATCTTGCTGCTTTTGGGATTCTCTCTTTGTCTTTAACCTGGTGGTGTCCAATCTTTTGGCTTCCCTGGGCCACATTGGAAGAAGAATTGTCTTAAGCCACACGTAAAATACACTAACACTAATGATAACTGATGAGCTAAAAAAAAAGGTCACAAGAAAATCTCATAATGTTTTAAGAATTCGTGTTGGGCTGCATTGAAAGCCATCCTGGGCCACAGGTTGGACATGCCTGCTTTAACCTTTGCCATTTTAATTATGTTTCTTGGTGTGGGCTTGGTTGGGTTCATCTTGATGGGGGCTGTGCTTCCTGGGCTTATATATCTATTTTCCTCATTAGGTTAGGAAAGTTTTTAGTCATTATTTCTTCAAATAGATTCTTAATCCCTGCTTCCTCTCTCCTCTTTCTGGTACTCCTATTATGCAAATGTTGTTACACTTGATGTCTCAGATGGCCCTCACACCATCTTTGGTATTCTTTTTTTGTTGTTATTCTGATTGGGTGTTTTCTGCTACCTTGTTTTCCAAATCCCTGATTTAATCCTCTACTTCATGTAATCTGTCGTTAATTTCTTCTAATATAGAAATCATTTCAATTATTGTATTTTTTATTTCTGACTGTTTTGTTCTGCTTTGTTTCTATGCCCTTTTTTATGATTACTATCTCTTTTTTGAAGTTCTCACTAAGTTCTTTAGGCACTCTTAAAACCAGTGTTTTGAACTCTATCTCTGGTGGGTTGGTCACTTCCATTTTATTTAGTTCTTTTTCTGGAGTTTTCTCCTATTCTTTTGTTTAGGACATGTGTTTCTGTTTGCTTGCTTGCATGCTTGCTTTCTAATTTTCTCTGACTCTTTGTATTTGTTTCTATGTATTAGATTGATCTCCTATGTCTCTCAGTCTTTGCTGGGTGACCTTATATAGTATGTGTTTTATGTGGCCCAGTGACACAGTATCCCTGATCACCTACATGGTATGCTCCAGGAGCATCCCTGTGTGTACCTTCCTGTTATAGTTAAGCCTTGAATGATTTGGTACATCAGTGGGTGGGATCAATTCTCAGGCTGATTGACTGTGAGGATTGGTTACTCCCACAGAGTATGATTTCCTGTCTGGGGACTGATCTCTCAGAGGGGAGATTTTCTGAGTAGGATCTTGTGCCTTTTGAGACCATGTTTTGGGTGTGCTGCTTATGGGACTAATCAAGTGGTGCTCTGTTTTGTTCTGAAGTTGGCCTTCAATTGTGTTTTTTCTGGTGCCTCTTGGGAAGGGCTCCTGTGTAGGCCAAGTTCAGCCATTGTCTGTGATCAAGCTAGAGTTACCTGCTAGGTGCTACAAAGCTATATGCAGTTGGTTGCTGTCTGTGCTGGACCTGAAAGCCTGTGAGAGTGGCCACTCTGTAAACTGAGGCTGGATTCCACCAGTATCAGGTCTGGGGCAACTTAGCCAAAGGTTCACCCCAGGCCTGCTACCACCTGCCAACTGCCCATAAGGCTCAGCCACTGAAAGAGTCTCCTTAGGTGTGCAAAGTTGTGCTGGTTATCCTGGTGTTCACAGTGCCTCTGGTGGTGCTGGGTGAGTTGGGCAGGACATGTTTCTTGGAATCACTGGGGTGGGGCAGATGATGTTAACAAGGTTAATGCAGATTTAGATCTTGTGCAATTGACAAGTCTGTGGCCATTCCTCAAAATACTCAGAGAACTTTGAGGCCAGCCACTGTTCCCCTTGCACCCACAGATCCCAGGGTGTTATCTAAGAAAGGCTGCAGCACATGTTGGGGATGACTGCCCACCACCAAAATTGTCTGAAGTAGTCACACAAGCCAGCATGGGCCAACTGCTGCTGGAAAACCCTTCTGTGGTATGCGGGATAGGGCTGGCTGCCCAGACACTGATAGTGCATCTGGTAATGTCAGGTGAGTTGGTTGTGCTGGGGACCCAGGGAGTCACTGGGATAGGGTGGGTGGTGTTCAAAGGTTAATGCGGATTCCATTCTTGTGGCAGTGCCAATATTTGGACACTCTGCAAAATGCCCAGAAAACACCAAGGCCAGCCACCACTCACCTTGGCCTATAGATCTCCAAGAAAAGCTGCAGCACAAGCCAGGGTTGATTGCCACTGAAAGTATCTCAGATGCTCTTAGCTGTCTGCTGTTGGGAAAGGCTTCTGCAGTGTGCAGGGCAGGAGTGGTTGCCTATGCACTGAGAGTGCCCCCAGCAATGCCATATAAGCTATGCAGTCCCAGAGAGTCACCAGGGTGGAACACATAAAGTTCAAATGCTCAGATTTGGCCATGTGAGAAACAGCTCAACATAAAAAGATGGTGCCAACCTATAGGCTATATGTGAGATATTCCAGGGTCCCACACTGGGATAATGAAGGCTGCCCCTCTAGCCCTCTTCCTGAAGCCACACAACTTAGTCTTTCCTTATATGTCTCTGTTGCCTCTCAAGTTGCCACCCCTCTACTGGATCCCAGGATAAGTACATGTGGGTGAGTGCCTATGAGTGAGTGAATATGTGCATGAGAACTTTAAGAGGACATATAGGTTTTCAGCCATCTTCCATCTCACTGAGATGAGCAGAATCCTAGCTGACTTCCATAGCCAGATGTGTGGGTACTCCCCTTTCTGGCCCTGGACTCCTAAGCTGTGGAGCTGAGTGTAAAGCTGGGACTCCTCACTCTTCCAGTGGTCTTCCCATTCTGAGATACCCCTCCCAGTGCTCAACCACTACCCATGGGTGTGGGTTCAGCCTGTTTCACATGTCTCCCCCTCCTACCAGCCTTGAGGTGGCCTCTTCTTTATATCTTGAGTTATAGAGGTTCTGTTCAGCTAGTCTTCAGATGGTTCTCAAAATAGATTGTTTTAAAATTTAGTTGTAATTTTAATGTGGTCATGGAAAGTGGCAGGCACAGTGTTTACTTATTCTACCATCTCTCCCTGCCTTTCCACAAGCAATTCTTTAAGTTAAACCATATATAATAATTATTACTGTAGACCAAAAGACAAATAGTGGTAAATGTATATTATTCAGCCTAATACAAAACAGTCAGATAATCAACCCTAGTGATGCAAATCATAGACACTTTCTCTGAAAATATTTTGTCAAAACCAGATTCTATATCTGAACCCAACAGTGATGTTTCTTACTTAGCAAACAAACTTAAAATCTGGTAATATGATGAACATGGATAGAGGCAGAACTGACAGTTGTTAGTCAGGTATAATTAGAGGGAGATGTATGTCCTCACCTCATAGCCTCTTCCCCAGTGGTGTCATCCTTAGTGATTTATGTTCTTTTGTTTGTTTTTTGTTTTTTGTATGTGGATAGTTCCCTGACTGGGAATCGAACCCAGACTGCAGCATTGACAGTGCCAGCACCAAACCCTTAAGCCACTATACCACCAGGGAACTCCGATTTATGTTCTTGTTAATGCCTTCTTAGAAGATATAACTCAAGTAAGTTGCTACCATAATTTTTCTCATTTTCTATTTTTAACTTTGAGCATCAGCTAGAGCCTTAGTGAGAAAAGGTAAAGGGGCATCTGAGTCATCTGATTAAAAAAAAGCTCACCTACTTTACAATTTTCCTCAAGTGTGGACCTCTGAGTAAGCTGATAGTCTATTATGGAAGATGGCAGCACACAGAGCTAGATGTTAAGGAGAAAATGACCCAGCAGAAAAAGAATTAAAAGAATGTCATCCTTGTTTACTCTGGTTCATTGTTTTAATACACCAGTCACCTTGACATTTATAAAAGAATTTTTAAAGAGCATAAGTTCAAAAAGCATGCAACTTGTCTAAATAAAATGTTCAGGATCTACAGGAGGACCCAATAAAATTTGACTGTGTAGTCCTCTCTCAAGAGTGTGACTTAGTTCTCATTGAAACAAGAGAGAGCAAAACTCTTACTTGTGAGAAATTATTTTTCATTTCAGGTGGTCAGGAGTCTAGGAGAGCCACACTTTGCCAAACAAATGTCAGTACTGTTTAGTACTTCTGATTATTGCTCAGTGACCTTAGATAAGCACGTACATGCTTAGCAATTCCAAGTCTTTTTCTCTAACATTGGGACAGTGAAAATAATTGATATGTTCTAATATCTCAAAAAGGACTTCTTCATTTAATAAAAACATCAGATGTGAGAAGTAATTGAACCCTTCTTGGACTTTCAGTGTGAGTTTGTTGAGTTTCTTGCCCATTCACCTGCTGTGAAATCTGTCAGAATACATTCCATTAAAACACCCAACAGTGGAAGAGCACAGTTTAATTTAGAATGAAAATCTACACCCATAATGTCATTTTACCTAGTGTGCAGGCATAATACAAGACTAGATTAAGAAACAGCGCATGGGGAAGCCAATATATGGGAGAGATTTTTGAAGGAGAGGTAGGATTTGACACAGATTGGATTTCAGAATCAAACCTCAGTTTCCAAATTTTGGGCTCAGATCCAGACTGTTATTTAATTATTGTGTCACTTTAGGGGTGTCAAGGAACCACTATAAGTCTCATTCCTCATTTACAGTACTACAGTACTACAGAAGCAGGAATTCCTCTCCTGTAGGACAGCAGTAAAGATTAACAATATTGATAGAGCAGTAAATCTAGGGGGTGGTAAGAACTTAAAAGCATCTGTTACTGCCTCTAGTGTTGCTGTTTGTTGGTATTACTATCACCTCATCACATGTGGTAGATTACATTATTTGCCCTAAGTCTCTACCCGTCCTGTATCCACACCCTTGCCTAGGTGAGATGGGTGCTAAGTGTGGGGAAAATGGAGGTACTCAGGTGTTCTTGCCATGCTTCCACCAGAATGATGCTCACCTGCTATATAATCATGACTTGCACTTTCTCAGGTGGCAGCCATTTTGTTGTTTTTGCACCTTCTGAGCCCCTCTTGACTGCCCACCACTTTTGTTCTCCTGCCTATAAAAGGGGATGGGCCCCTCTGGGAGAGAGCTGAGCTATGAGCTATTGAGGGTGCATTCTCAGATGCCATTTGTTGCTGCTTCACTCCTGGACTAAAGGTTATGGTTAAGTTGCCTGTGGCTCCTCAATGATTTTTTGGTCTGCCCAGATCCATTGTGAACCTCCCTGGCCTTGGTCATTTGCAATACACTTAGCATCACAAGCAGGATCCATAGCAGATGGATACGGAGCCTACAGCACTCCCAGAGGGTGGAATTGAAAGGTGGCCTGCCACTCGTTTACAGTACTCCGTGGCACATCATCTCTCTACTTGGGCGCCTCCTCAGGGATCGCCTGAGGTAAATGGAAAGCCCATTTGTGCAGAGACCTTTGAGAAGGCAAGCACTTGCATGGTGGCTGGGGGTGTGAGATAGCTCTTCCTTAACGCCTTGTGGGCAGAGTCGGAGATGACCCTGAAGGAAGCAGCGCATATCTGGGACCTCTGAACACAGCTGGACCTGATGAAGGTGCAGGTGCAGACTGGAGGAAACCAAGCAGCTGCTGATAGAAGAATACCAGTGCTTGAGGTCAGGGTCAAAGAGAGGGTCCCCCATGGTTATATCAGACTCTTCAGGGGAGGAAGGGGAACCAGAACCTTAATTCCATGCTTGCCCCATAGTGACACAGAAAATGAAATCCCAGCAGCCCGTCGTCCAGGGGGCCACCCTGTGGGTGCTCTTCAGATGACTGAATTCACTATGTATCACCCAAACAATCAGGCTAAGTTGCTAGAGTTGAGTAAGGAATTCTGGCAGAAGACTGGTGAACTCCTGGTTGCCTGGCTTTTGCAGCTATGGGACCTGGAAGTAGATGGTTTAATATGTACAGAACAGAAAATAGAGAAGTTCACCTCTGTGACCATCCACCCTTCACTGCATCAGCAATTGCAGAGTAGTTCCAGGTGTAGGCAAGTCACCCACTCCTTATTGGATTGTCTCGTGGTGTCTATCTGAATGGTCTGGACACATGTGGGAGACATTCCTAGGATGGTAAATAAGTGGCAATCCTATACAGAGTTGGTGCAAGTGTTGCAGGAGCTGGGTATGCAGAACATGATGCTTGATGCAAATACCCGAGGTCCAGAGGATGAGAGGTTTGTGGCAGGTATAAGGGATAGTGTGTTGTAAAGTGCTCCCTCTTCCTTGTTTGGATCATTCATGGTGATCTTGGTGCCTTATGTGGGCCGCCCCATGAATGAGGTTACCACCATGGTGGTGATTTTGGGAGAAGCCTGAAACAAGGTACACACAGAATGGCATCCGCACAGTGGCCAGGAAGGCACTGGCAGCCAAAAGAGATGAACCCCTAAAGATTACACAAACTCAGATGTGGGTGATCTTGTGTTGACTGGGGTCAATAGAGAGAAAATTAATGGGAAACCCAATGCCTATCTGTTGGAGATTTGGCAATAACTAAAAGCAGAACAATGATTCACCCTGCTGAAAAAGAAAGCAAGAGAAAGGGGATGATGAGAGGGCCATCGGGCCCAAAGCTCACGTGGTCCACCTTGATGATCACCTAGTGTAGCAGGAGGAGAATGAGCTTCCCTTGGAGCCCCTCTTCTGTTATGAACAGGGCAAAGGCTAAGGAACCCATCCACAGGGGATGGGTGGAGACTGGAGGTCGCATGTGGAATTGGCATGCAGTGGTCCCATCAGTGGTTGGACCTGACAAACCACCTGACTCAGGAATTGGGGACCTATCATTTTGTTGCTGATCTTGCTAATGCCTTTTTCTCCACTGGCATAGCCTTGGAGAACCAAGATCAATTTGCATTCATGTGGGAAGGCCAGCAATGGACTTGGATGGTCTTTCCCCAGAAATACTTGCAAGCCCCATGCTGTATTACAGAATGGTGTAGGCAGACTTGGCATGATGGTCCTGGCCTGAGAAGATACACCTGTACCATTACATTGATGATATCACGTTAACCAGTAATACCTTTGCCGATCGAGAAAGTGCTGTTCTGCTCTCCTTTCCCACCTGAAAACATGTGGTTGGGTGCTTAACAACAAGGCCCTGAAAGAGCCTGGCTTGCCTGTCAAGTTCTCGGGGGTTATTTGGTCAGGTGAGACAAAGGTTATTTCCAAAGTAGTTATAGATAAGATCCAAGCCTACCCGGTGCCTACCACTGTTAAGCAATTGCAAACATTCCTTGGACTCCTGGGACATTGGAGGGCACTTGCGCCCAGTTTGGCCCAAGTGCTAAGGTTAGGAAAGGGGCTCATTGGGACTGAGTGGAGGGGGCCCAGGTGGATTTAACTCCCCTAAGCACACCATTAAGGTGGCCCAAGCTCTGCATGTGTTTGTCCCTGTCCAGCCATGTGAGTTGGAATTACGTATCACTGCAGAGGGCTTTGGCTGGGGCCTATGGAAGTACTCTGAGCACTTGCAGCAGCCCATAGGCTTCTGGTCCCAATTATGCCTCTCCTTTGGCTTCTGGTGGTTTGCTGGCAATCTTTGGCATTCCTTGATTTTCAGACACATCATTCTGATAGCTACCTTCACCTTCACATGACACTCTCCCCGTATGCATATCTGTGTCTGAATTTCTCCCTTTTATAAGGACATTAGTCATATTGGATCAGGGGCCTCCCTGGTCCAGTATGACCCCATGTTAACTAATCACACCTGCAATGATCCTAGTGCCATGTAAGGTCATATTTTGAAGTATTGTGGGGTTACAACTTCAACATATGAATTTGGATGGGAGATAATTCAATCTATTATAATTATTACTATTAATAATATATAATGATTACAAGATAAAAGAAAATATAAAATTCTTCCCATAAGTTTGTGAAGATTCGATGGGGTCACGGGCAAACTTCTGGTATACAGAATGTATTCAAGAAATGTTTTACTTCTCTGTTACCAACATAAAAGTAAAATATATTTGCTCAAATTCCCACTGACCTAACATTCATATTTAACTTTTATTTGTAATTTTCATTTCAGCTTTAGTTATACATGTATATATGTTATCTGTGACATTCTGTGTACATAAATTTCGGGACACTCTCTTTAACTTTATCTTAAAATTAAATTTACTGGTGTTAAAGTGTTCTTATTTATTATTTATAATGGTTAGATAATATCCTGAAAAATTAAAGGGCCGTAATTTACTTAATAATTTCCATAGCTGACTTGACATATGCAGACTGTATATGATTGTTTGTTTAATTATTAAAAAGCTCAACCATGACTGTCTTTGACTCAATCACCCTATTCCTGGAAATTTATTTATTGTAAAGTATTTTCTCATGATTTTGTTTGTATTTTTGAGTACTGGGAAGTAAAACACTTTTCCCTATTTATAGTGACAATTTATATTCTCT
Source organism: Lyroderma lyra (assembly GCA_004026885.1). Classification (NCBI taxonomy): domain Eukaryota; kingdom Metazoa; phylum Chordata; class Mammalia; order Chiroptera; family Megadermatidae; genus Lyroderma; species Lyroderma lyra. The sequence goes on along the minus strand of PVJL010006802.1, from coordinate 63,370 downwards.
CCCCTGTATGTGGTCTGCTTCTGTCTCTTGGTAGATTCACCTCTACCTGCCCCAAAACCTGTAAGAAGATCAGCTCATTCTCTAAGACTAATCAAAGCTTCCTGGCCTAGCACTTATTTCAGATCTGCTTAAGTCTGGCATAAAATCCTTCAGGACAGGTTGGACCCAGCAGTCCCCATGCATGAATGCTCACCGGGCAGTGTCCAGCTGTCATCCTAAAAAACTTCCTCCTATGATTCACCAATAGACAGGGCATGGGGATGGGGAGATACAGAAGATTTGAGATTCTTCGGGCTTTCTGGAGAGTCAGCAAAGGAGAGAGAGAATCTTTAATTACTTAATGTGTGTGGCAATATTGCTTTGTTTTGCATTTTCATTTCTTATGTAACATTGTTAAGAGTTATCAAATAGAGTACTGTGTATAACTGTCCTCTGAGAGGTACCACCTGGCCCCCAGCCTCTATGCAGTGCCACCGCAGAGAAGACCCAGGGTGGGATGGCCTCATTATATCCAAGCACAGGCCTCATCCATGCTAGTTAATCAACATCAGGCATGGCAAGCATGCAGGGCTTTACTTGGTGGGCTTGTCCCTCCTTTGCCTCACTTTCCAAGGGACAGTGCCCTGAAAGGACTGGGGGCCGAAACTAGGGCTTGTTAGTTCCTTCCACCAAATTTAGGAAGGTGACCAACCTTCAGGAAACACAACCTGTAAATATGTTACAAAGGAGAGAGAAAGAGAATATAGATTAAAGGAGACTTTGAAGGTAGATTAACTCATTGCAACATGTAGACATAATTTGGTTCCCCACTCAAAAAAACTGTAAGAAGATGTTTGTGACATTTGAGACAATTGGAAGTTTGAGTACTAACTGGATATTTGATAATATTGATCAATTATAATTCATTATTTTACATATGGTAATAGAATTATGGTCATATTTTTAAAGGAGGACTTCTTATCTTTTAGTGGTATACAGTGAAGCATGTGCAGGATGGAATGATCAATGGGTAAGGAAAAGTATATAAAAGCACTTATCAAAGCAGCGACCTAGATATTTCACTGGGGATCCCTACCCCACAAATGTCAACATGTGAAGAACTTCTCTCAAGGGAACAATCAGTAGCTCAAGAGAAGAACTCTCCAAACTCTTGTCAACAATGGGTGAGGAGCAGGACCCACACCTGGCCACCTGTGCTCTGGATGATGCGGAACTGAGAGGGGGGCTGGTGTCCAGCACTGCACCCTGCGGCATGCTGGTGTCACTCAGCCTCATGTGGTAAAGCCCTGAGCCCCTCACTGCCTTCCACTGTGCCTGTGTAATCAGAGACCCCTCTCTCATCAGTTTTTCTGGGACTATATTTGCCTGCCGGTGCAAGCAGGTGCCCCTGACAACGTGAAGGAGCGTAATCTGATCACCCCTGCACTGCCCCTCCTACCAGCACCCACCACCCCTGTAGCTCCCCCAGATTCTCTGAACCCAAAGGATTGCTCCCTCAAGACCTTGTCTGCAGTGCTCAAGATGTTGCCCTGCAGCTGTGCATGGATGATCCTTTTCTTCCAGTAGCTCATGATGTCTCTCCTCTCACTGTGTCTCCCATGTTTTAAGTCCTAATTGCACTCTGGGTCCTGTGCACCCCCAAAATGAACACGTGAGTATGGCAGCTCAGTTCTTGATCGAACAATAGGGGAGCTTGTGGCGTGGCCCCCTCTGGAGGCCTGATCCAACACACATTTTCTTTTTCCCACAGTGTTGTGTAGACATATTAGTGGTAGTAGAAGACACCATCCCTGCTATTGAGGAGTTTGTCCTGGTTTAACAAGGACAACATTGAATGACAGAGGACACTTCAAGTTTCCACCATGAAGGCTGCTCCCTAAAGGCAAGAGGAAAGATCACTGTGGATGGCAGTGAACTCCATACTATGTAAAAAGTATTTATATGAAGTGCAGGCAAGACTAATATATGGTGATAGAGAACAGGTCAAAGTTTACCCTGGCGGGGTCAGGAGAGGAACCAGAATGGATATTCTGGAGTTCTAGAGGAACAAAGATGTTCTATATCTTGATTTTGAGTGACAACTACATCATCTGTCAAGCCTCACCCAACAAGAGGAGTGACAGCTCTCTGAGAGTATCTTTTCGCATGGTTTTGATTTTTGAGATCATGTTAATGTTTTATATATTGAATAAGCAAAACTAAATTAAATAGCTCAGGAAATCAACTGGCTAGTCATGGTCAAGAGAAACCGACTTAACTCTCTTATCACATACAAACCAAGTTGAGGGGTGACAGCGATTTGATGCCTAAACCAGAGCTTCTTGTCCTAAAGGTAAGTTATCTGAGAAGTCCAAAACACCCTGAAAATAGGATGCAACAAAGTTGAATGTTGATTTTTCTACAAAGAATATCCACTGCTTCCATGAGATTCACAAAAAGGTCTCTGGCCCAGTGGGTTTGGAAACTAGTCTTCTAAAGAAAATTGTCACCTGAGGTTGACGCTGGAGTATGCAATCAGTGGAAGGCTCAGTGCCTCTGACCTTGAGGAATCACATTCTCCTGAAAAGTCCCAGAGAGCCAGCGGGTGGCATTTACTTTTCTGGTCCTTTGCAGCCCACAGAGCTAGAAGAGAAATTTTCAGGCAGTCATCCCCCCACGGGCTCTCAGAGTGAAGCCAAAGGCACCAGATCGCCAACCCGAGACAATTCTAGTGTAGGCTTCTCAAGCTCAAGTTTTAGTTGAACAAACATTGAAGGTATTAGAACAAACAACTCTTTCCATATTCAGGAGTTCAAAACTTGTTTTTGATGCTTCTTCCAGTACAAACTATCACTTTGGTAATAATTACCACTATTCCTGGCTGCCCAGAGCTCGTACCATTTTTTTTTTTAAATCAAGTTTCCTAATTTTCAAACTGACAATTGCCCACCACCTGCTTCCAGTCCTATGGGACATTTTACTGCCATTTCAAGGGAATCTAGTCAAAGAGACCCAAGTCCTCTTCAGGTTTAGCTTTGCACAAAATTTGCTAAAATAATCTGTCATCAATCATTTGAATATTAGTTTAAGCAGGAGAAAAACACATCTTTATAGTGGGTTGCTAGCATTACACTGGAGTAGTCCTTAGGCTGCTCTCAAACTTGAAAGACGAGTTTGATAGACATCAGTATACTAACATAAGCCCCATAGTAATTACTCAACAACATTCTAAAAACTCTTTAGTGAACACCTGCTGTGTGGTAGGCATTATTACTGACCCTGCACTTTGGGCGGTAGGTGACACAGACATCCCTGCCCTCAGTGAATTCATATAAAAACTCCCAACATACTAAAACACTCACTTATTCTTTTGCTCACAGGCTTCCAGATTCTGCATGGGTTCTCTGGTGTTCTAAAGAACACATGACAGCATTCCTGGGAGGCCTGGGGAATGCCTCCTGTGGTGCTGCCTTCCCCTGGGAAAATGCAAAAGCACATTACTATAATACAAACAAAGCAAAGTCCTTCAGGAAAGAAACCTCTTTAATCACTACACAGGTCAAAAGTTGAGGGATGGCAAAAACCCTTCTTTAAACACACTTGATACTATCAAACGGCATGCAGTTTGGGAAATGCTGGTCTTCTGGATCGCTTGTGTGTCCCTGTGTTGATGTTGAAAGCCCATTGGGATTGTTTGCTTTCTTATCATCCCCTTTCTGTTCTGCTCCTCTCATTTTTTGACTCCATCCTTTGGCTCCAGTGGCACAGAACTTGTCCCTTCTCTGGTCTGCAGGTTCTCTTTCCTCTAGGCTACTTCTAGCTCTGTCTCTGCCTGGCTACCTGTCAGTCACCCCATCCCTCTCTGTTGAGATCCCACCACCTTTAAAGCAGAGCTGCCCTGCCCTAGCACTTCACACCTGCGGTAGATGCTTTGTAAAAATGGCCCCATAACTCGTCCCAGTCCAATATCCACACCCCACTGCAACCTGACTCTTCTCCCATCATGAGGTGCATCTATTTGCTGTCTCTTGAGTCAGGACTGGACAATGTGCTTCGGCCAAAGAGGTATTAGAAAATGTGACACAAGCAGAGTTGAAAAATGTGTGTGCATTGGCTTGGCCTCTTTTTTTTAAATTGTGGTATAATACATGCAACATAAAATTTATCATTTCAACCATTTTTAAGTAGTGTCAAGTACATTCACATTGTTGTGCACCCAGTCTCCAGAATTTTTTCATCTTGCAAAACTGAACCTCTGTGCCCATTAAACAATAATTCCCATTTCCCCCTTTAGCTCAGCACATGGTAACCACCATTCTAATTTCTATCACTATGAATTTGACTACTCTAGATACCTCATATAAGTGGAATCATACAGAATTTGCCTTTTTGTAACTGGCTTATTACACTTAGTGAATGTCCTCAAGTTTGATCCATTCAGTGGCATTTATAAGAGTCATTTTTTTAAGGCTGAATAATATCCCATTATATGTATAGACCGCATTTTGCTTATCCGTTCATCTGTCAGTTATCACTTGGGTGGCTTCTACCTCTTGGCTGTTGTGAATAATGCTTCTCTGAACATGGGTGTACAAATATCTCTTCGAGGTCCTGCTTTCAATTTTTTGAGATATATACCCAGAAGTAACATTGCTGAATTATATGTTAATTCGATGTTTAGTTTTTTGAAGAACAACCATACTGTTTTTCACAGTAGCTACTCTATTTTTGCATTTATATTAACAATATACGTGGGTTCCAATTTTTCTACATCCTCACAAATAACACTTGTTATTTTTCTGGTTTTTTAATAGTAGTCATCCTAAAGGATGTGAGGTGATATTTCATTGTAGTTTTAATTTGCATTGTCTTAATGATTAGTGGTGTTAAGCATCTTTGAATATACTTATGGCCATTTACATATTTTCTTTGGAGAAAATGACTTTTCAAGTTATTTTTGCCCAGTTTTTAATTGGGTTGTTTGGTTTTTGAGTTGTAGGAATTCTTCATGTATTCTGGATATCAACCCCTTATCAGACAAATAATTTGCAAATTTTCCTTCCATTCTGTAGGTTGCTTTTATTCTGTTGATTGTGTCCTTTTATGCAGCTTGACCTCTTTTGATGCTTGAAAACCTCTGCCATCCAGGGAATAAGACCAGTTTGGCCTATTGGAGAATGAGGGACGCATGACTATTATCCAGGTGACATTAAATCAGACATGTAAGTTATGTCACCTAGATAACCTAGTTGCAGCTGAGCTGATCCAGTCCAGAAGAGCGGCTTGGAAACTGAAAAAACCTGGCAAATAAGTAGTTTTGGATGCTTTAATTTGGGTTGGTTTCTTACACAGCAAAAGCTGTCTGATATAGCACCCATGCAACTCCTTTGTGTGTACCTACCTGATTGTAGTACTCCAGAGTCAAGAATCACATTGAATGACATCCTCAGAAACTCCCTCAGGACTTAACATCTTTACTTGTTCATTCAAGATGCTGGGGATATGCTTGTTAGTTGACAACTTTGCCCAAAGTTTCCACTGGGCTTCAAGGATCATAACTAAAAATTCTTTAAAAACCAATCTATATCCCCAAGCACCAGCTAAAAACAAAGCTTTCATATCAAATCCCTTTTGGGAAACAGTCAACAGATCATAAGCTTTGACAGTAACTATAGGGCCAGTAGAGGGACACTTGCTGGGCTCTACAGACTCAAAGAATTAACAGAACGTCCCCTCTTAGACTCACATCCTCCTCCTTCTGATTTCTCCCCCAGTTCTTACAGAGAATTTGAAGCCAAGAGCAATGGCTACCTCAAATGAATTGAGGTGGTGATAGTTAGAAATAGCATAACACAAGTTACAGGTAAGAACATTTCAGCTATCAAAATGGAGAAGTCAAGTTTCTCTCTCCCTTTGTTTTTGTTTTTGTTTTTTTTTTTTTGATAGATAAAGGAAATCAGTGTAGAAATAAATGACATTTTCTGTCATTTTAAAATGCCACCACCAAAACATGCAGAAGAGTTTTGCCTCAAGGCTGAAAATGAGAAATTGGACTAGATGATCAGCAAAATCCTATAAATATAAAATCCTATATATAGTGTGACATCCTGAGATGCTATCCACTGGTTTACAACAAAAGGCAATGATTTCTACAGGGTAATGTAAAACAGAAGGTCATTTTAAACATTCTAAATCAGTGCCTGGGAAAAGAAGGTAAAATTTTTGTAGTGGCTGTGCCTTCAGGGTCCCCACAGTGTGTTAGTTAAGGCAAGTGCCAGCTGTTATGACATTGGCATAATACAGTAGAAGATTGTTTCTTACATGAAGTTTAAGCCCAGCCATCCTGATAGGTGGCACAGGAGAGGTGGGGCTGGGTTTAAAAAGTGCCCTGCTCCACGCAGTGACTCAGTCATCTTCGATGTAAAACCTCTGAGGCCACCTTGGGTGTTGATTGTCAACCTCCAGACAAAGGAAAGGTAATGCATGTGAGAGAGTTTCATGCAGCAGTCCTGAAAAGAGGCTGCTGTTTTTTCTGCTTTTATTTGATTAGCAGAACTCAATCACACAATCACAACTAACTGCAAGAGAGGCTAGGAAATGTAGTCATTTCACACAGAATGCCACTGAAGAATGACCCGCCCCCTCAATAATAGTAGCATTTTAATAGCATCACAGGGATGAATCATGTCATATCCAGATTGGGAAATTACATGACCTGCAGTCAGCACGGATTTTTGATAGGAAATGTGATTGCATGCCAAAGTCCTTCTCATAGAAAATCATTGCATAAACAGACACCAAAACATTAGTTTATAATGAACTATGTTCTATATGTGTAATGAACTATTCTATATAATGAACTATATTTATAAAGAATATTAGTCAAAAAATGAAAACCACAATTTCTACCCACTGGGAGCTTATGTTCAAAGTGAATAGACACTGTATTCACTAAAAGAGTGTGAATAACACAGCATCTATTTGCTTGTATGTGGTCCTGTGTCATATACATGTGTATATTTATACATTTTTCTAATATTCAGTACCAGGATATAAGAAACAAAATTGATATAAACAATTGAAAAACAAAACCAATACTTAGATGCTAATTTGTACAATGTGATAGCCAGTGAAAAGGTGTGTAAAAATACAAAATATCCCAGGCTGTAGTTATTAGAAAAGTGTGCAGGGAAACAGTAAGACAAGCTGGGCTTCAAAGACTGCTTGACATTTGATTATTTTGGAGTGGAAATAGGGGTCCAAAGAGCATTGGTGTCGATGAGGAGGATGTGGATATAGAATGTGTATGATCCTGGTAGCAGAAAAATTTCTGTTAAGTGTCTTTTAAAATGTGTAATGGGCAGAGCAGAATTCAAATGCAAAGGACCTACTGTGTGCCATGCTGAGTGAGGTATCTGGAACCAGCCTCAGACAGACTGAATCTAGTCTGCCTTCGTGTGATGCACAAGTGTATGCAGGGTGGAGAGAAGCGGACTCCGTGTGGGGCCAGATGGTGGGTATGGGAGACACTTCCTTGAAGAAGTGATGTTTGGGGCACACTTGCAAACTGCATAAGTGTTGTTGAGGAAATCAGCTTCAATTTGACTCTCAGATAACAAGGAGCCACCACAGGATCTTGTGAATCACAGTGGCATGATGCATGGTTTGGCTAACCATGGTTTGGTTAGCTTTTGCTTTCTAAAGGTGCATGTAGTTGGGGAGAGATGGAGCAGAGACAGGAATCTGCCTGCAAACACCAGTTGGTTACTAGGAAATTAGGAAACACACCTTGAATGCTGAGAGGAGCTGTCATTGCTAAGATGTGGTTACAAAAGCCCTCCAACACCTACCCCTCGACTCAAAAAAAGAAGAAAAACTGCTTTCCTTGAAAAGACTCAGAGCCAGAGTTCAGCCAAAATCCCTGCAAAGTCAATGAGAGTCTTCCTTCTGGAAGGAGAGGGTCCCAGGTGTGACGCTCTGAAAAGTCTCCAGCCAGGTCTGGATTTGAAAGCGGGAAGCTGAGAGGAAATGTGCATCTGTAAGCCACACAGAGCAGCATGGAACCTGGACACTTCCTGACGAGGTGAATACACATCCTGCTGTGGGGCTCTCCCTTCAACTTGACTGTTTGCCCACCTGAGCCCAGCCAGGTCCTCCCTCCCCCATTGCTTGCTGATAGCTGTGCTCCAAGTGAGGCCAGGAAGCACCTCAAGGTCCTCCAAGGAGACTTTGCATCACAAGGGTCTCATTATTTCCTTGACGGGGAAGGCTGTGTTTGTCCCAGACCCCAGGGAGCTGATGAGGTGATAATATGGGGACCCATGGGGCCTCTGGGCTCTGCAGCAGAGCTCTGCCTGACAATGACCTGACAATGGCCTGGTGCGTTTTGGCAACATGAAAGCAGTGGCTGCTGGCCAAGGAATTCACTGATGTGTTGTGCTGGTTTCTCTTAAACAGCACACATCAGAGATCTGCTCTGAGCACTAAAGCAGAGGCAGTGCATAGGCCAGCAACAGTTTCCATGGTGGACAATGTCTTTTTTTCCCAAGAAGACCCCAGTGCCACATGTGGGAGTGCAGCAAGAATGCCTGCAATCTGGGGCATCCTGGTCTGTCTCCCCCTGCAGGTCCTTTGCACAGGGCTCAATTCCTCCATAGTCAGAGGTGACAGCAGAGGAGAAGTTGGCCTTTTCAAAACCAGTCTAGAAATGACCAACAACAGAGGAGAAACTAGGACATTGACCCAGATTGCATAAAACAAACACTAAAGGCAGGCTGCATTTGATGCTTTAAAATGGGAAAACTACAGTCCAACACGGTGTGAGGGTGTTCCCCACAATAAATGAGTGTTTCCCAGGGAAGGGCCTGCCTGATGCAAAGAGGAAGGCAGCAGGGCCTGGGCAGGCAGTCCTCAAGCAGAGCCGAGGGCAGAACCCCTGCACTAATCGGTCAGCGGAGCAGCACACCAGGTGGCTCACAGGGGCCTGGGATGGCAGTCCTGGGAGCCACCACGTGCAAGCCGACCCCCGTCACACTTTAAAATGCATGTGGCTCAGATATGCAACATCTGTATCATGACATGCACTTGGCCCACATCTCAAAACCCCCCATAGCCACACTTCTGGGAAGTGGGGATAGCATTCGTTTTGCTTTTAATGCTGGCTTATACATCCCAGGAGCCCAATAACCATTTAGGAAATAAAAAACGTATGGTACTGTTTTACTCATGGCTAAATTTCACCCTCTGAAATAAGAGGGCAAAAGCCAGATATTCCCATACTCTGTGAGGAGCCTTGGATGCGTCTGTCCCACTCCTTAAACCTGGACAATGTGGGGCACCTCGTGGTGATGCTCTAACTGATCCACTGGGTTCACGTTGACTCCTGTTGGACTAGTGGTCAGGACTAGTTGCCTGGCCCAGGCTGTACTTGTAGGAGGCGCTCAACAAACACTGGTATAAGATACTTTGCCTTCTCTTGGGTGTGAGCAGGCCCACTGCACCTGAATGCTGAGGAATAGCCCTGGAGGCTGCGCTGGGCAGATGGAGCTCTGCTGGGCCTGGTGACTTCTACACGAAGGGACACTGCAGCATACTTGAGTATAGCTTTAATAGGGCTTTGCGTTTCAGTGTTTCCATTCAAAGAAAACATAAATTGTTTATTGCAGGTCTTTCTGACAAGTCTCAAAAAAATTTGTACAATCCTCTTTCTGGCAAACTTAGGAGGAATCTGGTGTCACTGGGTGTCGAGAGACCTGAGCCTTATTTCTAATTTTTCTGGGCTGTTAAGATGGGGTGAGTACGTGTCTATGGAGCCCATTATGGTTAGAACTGAAAAGGAAAACAGAGGTAGAATCATCTACTTCCCTGTTTCGGCAGCCCTCTTTTCAGATCAGGTCCAGGGGAACCTGCCCAATGTGCTCACCAGACTGTTAGCAGAAGGGTGGGGCCGACTGGCCGTTGCCTCTCTCAATGCCTTGCTCCTTGGCTTTCCTAGCCCTGGATGCTCTGGGTCCCAAGACCCCCGTTGGGTGGGAAGTCAGGACAATATTCTGAAGATGTGAGGGCCTCCTGGGTGTGCAATGGCGGGGCTTTCCAACTAAGGAAGGAGGGCCTCTTCAGGGCAGTGGCCTAAACGTTCAGATGGAAAAGGAGAGGAGGTGCCCACCACGGAATTGAGAGAACCAGAATGCAAAGCTGGGAGCCACCATCTTAAATGTCACTAAATCTATTATGCCAAGATTTCTGAACAATCGCATCAAATTATCTGACACTGATAATTTCAAATGTTTATGACATGACTAAATGCTTTGACCTTTCACTGTTTAACAGATATTTCAATATTTGAGACTCAATCATTCAGACCTCAAAAACTAAGTTGTAAAAACACAAACCACACTCTTTAAGAATTTTGGAAGTCTTTCCGCAGGCCCCTGTGTGACCCCAAAGACTTCTGGGTGGTCTTTACTCCCGTGTTGTTTTCACAAAACACTTTGAGAATGCCCATCACAGAAGCAGAAATCTCCCAAATGGATTATCTGATCAAATTTGTGAGATTAAAAATATAATAATGAGAACAGGCTTTGAAAAGAAAAATCCTACATAACTCCATATTTAAGGAACTATTTTAATATCTGACAAGTAATGTAGTATACTGTTTCTTAGTATATTTTGTGGCGTCCAGTGATTTTTGTGGAAATTATATTCCCTTTTGAATGTAACAAGATCAGAGCTGATGTAGCCATACTTCCTAAAGGGCCTGATCGTTCACTGATTGTCTCTAATTGGCCTCTTTCTGGGGCCTTCTTTACAATCTTGATCTGCTTGGTGAGAGTTAAAGATTTTTCACAGGAATCCCCAGAGAAGAGGCAAGGAGAGAAACCCCCACCAGTGGTTTCCACATTATTGGGAATGAAGCCCGATTTTAAGGTTATATTTTTAGCAACCATTGAAAAAGGGAAAATGTTATCATAAGTTCTGTAACACTGTTAAATAAACTTGAATTTTACTAATCTGCTTTAACAAAATGTCTTCTTTAACTTCTTTAATTATTGAAAAGTAGTCCACAAAATATTTCATTAGTTGAAAATGTGTTTTTTAATGTATTCTTTAGTATCTACAATATTGGCATGTTTTTGACCAATGACAACATCTGAGCCATTTGCTAATAATTTAATGCCAGTGTTTATTAGTGCATCAATACTGGTGGGTTTTACAACCCATCCATCATGTCCTAAATTCAATGGGATACAACTTGGGTAGAAAGTATAATGTTTACTCAGCCCACAGGCCATGCTCCATGTGATTTTACACTCTTGGGAATCATTCTTATTCTCTCAGGGATCCTCTGCACCACAGGTTGAGAATTACTACTTTGATGTATCCTATCATTTGTATTTTCTCAGTATAAAATGCAACAGTGAGTAGTCTCGTATTCAGGCTGGGGTATGTGTATCTGGTAGGTCTTTCCTTGCTGGTGTGGGAGGCTCTGCAGTTCCAGGTTTGCTGCATCAGTACCAAGCATTAGAGCCTTTTGTTAAGCACTCAGCCCAACATTGCCCAGAGCCAGCTTCTGGAGTTTCTCCTGATTCCAGCGAAGTGTGTAAGTTGCTCTTCAGATAAATCAGTAACCATAATCTTCCCACACAACCCACTGTGTATCTAGTGAGATACCCAAAAACATATAAAACATGTTAGTAAACTGTTTTTAAGAATTTGCAGTTCATTTGCTGTAAAGTTGAAGCATTTGGAAGAGAAACTAGAAGATAACCAGGAATTTTAGAGAAGGGGTAGAGGAGGAAAGGCAAAGGAATAACTGAGATGAACATGAGAGACCTTGAACCAATTTATTGAACACCAATGATCTCCTGGCCCTTTTGTTGGCTATCTGGCATTCATGACTTCATAGCCCCATTTTGCAGCAGTCACATCTCTCTCATAGCTAATGAATGACCCAGGGTCTGGCTGACTCAGAGTCCATGATTGTCATTACCCTACACAATCCCCCTAAATGAAAGATAGGAGCTCAATAAGTAACAAGGAGGGAGGTTTTTCAGGAGGGAGAAAGGAAAACAAAGGCCCAGTGTCAGCAATGCACCTCCTTAGGTAGTTTCTCCTGGGGAGTAATTGTAGGGGGCGCTGGGTGATAAAACGGGGACTTTATCCCACAGATCCCAAGAAGAGTGTTAGATAGCAGACTATATGGTCAATGTGTGTTTTGTGACAATGCATCTAATAGCACCAGACAAAATGAATGTGACACAAGTACAGCTGATAAGAGTGGGTGGGAGGGTGGCGTGAGAATGCGTGGTAGGAACTGTGTTAATGAAGAAATGATTGCTGAGAGTCATCGGTAGTCATATAGCTCAAATCAAATAGACTTGGGCTGGAATCCGCACCTGGCAGTTAGTGGCTGTGTTACCTTGGACATGTGAGTGAGCCTCTCTGAGATTTTTTATCTGTAAAGTGTAGACAATAATGCTTGTCTTGCAATATTCATTGAAATCTTAAATTGGATTATGAGATCATATCTGACAATAGTTAGCATTAACAAAACATAAGCATCTATTACTGTTGTTATACTTGCTCTACTAGTTAGTCCTTGAGTGACTATCCCAAAATCTAGGTGGAAAGTTCTGGAAGATATTACCCAATTCTCTTCTCCAGTGCATGAAAGAGATATCAATAAATCCCTCCTTGTCTCTGCTACCATTGTCACACGTGGTTCTAAGCCAGTTAGTACTGAGCAAACTCAACCAAGAATGATCTACGTGTCCCTCAAGCAATACCTTCCCTTGTCTGAAGTGGTTTTCACTCGTTTTGTAATTGTCTCCAGGTGTAATATGTGACACTTCTGAGTCAGGCAGGAAAAGGAAAAGATGGTGAGCTCACAGTCCTTTCATCTCTCGCCCTCGTACAAGGGTACCAACTCGAGAGCTGTCACTCAGCCTTGTGGGCAGTTCATACTACTTGTGTGGAGAGGACTGAGCAGGGGGACATTCACCAATGACAACAGAGCTGCAAAGTGCCCCCCACATACACACACTTAAGTGGTAGCAGATGGATCCAGAATGCTGATGCTTCATCCCGGGAGCTGGGGCTGAAGAATGCACTTATGCTAAGTAAGAGTGTCATGATCTTAACCGCTATTCATTTCTTTTAAAAAATAATGGGAGAATGTAAGGTCACTCCTTGATCATCAACATATATAGGTTTTGCTTCCACAGGAACTAGGTTTGTTTTCTTTCGTGAAAGCTTGTCCACTGGGGAAAAGAATCTATTTGGCTCTAAGTCCCAATTCCTTTGTGAGCTGGAGGAGAGCTGGGCTTACGAAATGTGGGCAAGGACCCCTCCCCACCCCACCTCACAGCTGTGGGGAACCCTTCCCCAGTGGGAACCCTCTCACCTAGTAAATGGATCTTAATAGTGGCTACACATCAAAACATAGCGGGGAGCTTCTTAAAAACCCATGTGTCCAGCCTTCTCCTCACGAATCAATTATATGAGAATTCCTGAGAAAGGGAGAAGACATCCACGACTCTAATCAGAACCCTGTAGTGAAAGAATTTACCCGGACAGAGAGGAGAGGCACCCTTCTAGAAGACAGGCTGTTTATGAACCCATCTAATCGGTTCTCTTTCCCAGCTGACTCTGTGGCACAGGGGGATGGACACGCAAGGCAAGGAAAGCAGCACTACGGTTCGGCTATGGGGGCCTGACATCTGCCTCCCAATTCTCAGGAGAATGGAAAGGTCTCTCTTTTTCCCTCTGAGGGTCTTAAAGAAAGGAACGGTGGTGAGACAGGGAGAACAGAGAAGAGAGTATGCGAGCATTGCTGTCTGTACTTCCCCTAAGATGAATTCATTTTCTTCGTGTTGCCATTCAGGGGAGGAGAATAAAGCAAGTATTAATTTTTGCATGCATTTTTACATTTTCTAAATGCACTTCTTCTCTAGTTTTATGCTTTAAGTAAATAAGCAATACTTATTCTTCCAAATGCCATATCTGTATATAAAGTTAGAACCATCAACATGGCAAAAATTAAATAAATAGTCTCAGTTATGACAGACCTTGACCTAATAAGCACTTCATTCATTCAACAGCACCCATGGCAATGCAGTCAACAGGTCTTAAGTTTTGCGAGAGGCAAAACATTTTCTAACACTGGTGCTCCTTTACTGTCATTAGGCATCCTTGTTTGGTGCCTCCAGATGAAGGACTTGGTCTCTCTGTTGCTGAGATGTGTGTGTGTGTGAATGTATGTATGTGTGTGAGAGTGAATAAGTGTGTGTGCATGTGTGTGTGCACGTGTGTATGTGTGTGTGTGAATGTGTGTATGTGTGTGAGAGTGAATAAGTGAGTGTGTGTGAGTGCGTGTGTGTGTGTGTGTGTGTGTACACGCACATGCATGTTTGCAAGATTCCACTTGGAGAAATTTTCACCCAACTCACACCAACTTGTGCCTGATGGTCCACTGTCACAGGGCCCACAGGATCTGCCTCTTTCTGGGAACCTATTTGGAAAACCCACTGACTGCCAAAGGCTGCCCAGCTGAGCAGGGGCTGAGAGCTAAGACGTGTTATGAAATAAGTTCTACGAGCCCTCTCAGTCTGGCTGTGAGCTGCTTTCTCTGAGCCTCAGGCAGAACCCAGAATAAGAATTCAGGATTCCAGCCCCCTATTTACTAACCATGTGACCTTGGTAAAGTCACTTTACATGTAAAAAAACTGAGACTGAATAACTAAGCAAGGGACAATTCAACAAGAAATCTTCAGTTATTAGGAGGTCTTTAAAAAGAGACCATGAACACCAATGTTCACAGCACCAAATTCACAACAGCCGATGGATGGAAGCAACCCAAGTATCCATGCACATGAATGCATAAACAAAATATAATATATTTGTGCACTAAAGTATTATTGAGCTTTAAAAGGGGAAGTAATGCTTACACATGCTACAGCATAGATAAACCTTGAAGACATTATGTGACGTGAAATAAGCCAATCACAAAAGAGCAAACATTGCATAATTCTACTTCTAGAGGTGTCTAGAATAGTCAAATTCATGAAGACAGAAAGTAGAATCATGGTTGCCAAGAGATGGGGGAGGGACAAATGAGGAGTTACAGCCGTGCCTTGGTATATGCTGTTAATTTGTTCCAGGAGGCACATCAAGTACCAAAAACAACAAATACCAAACAAATTTTCCCATAAGCAATAATGTAAATAAATTTAATGTGTTGCCACACCAAAAAATACACAAAATGACCACAGAAGGTAAAATAAGACCACGAGGGGATGTGCACAGGGCAAGAGTGTCCGCGTGACTAACAGGTGACCCCTTTCGACTAGAAAGGGTATCGAATCATGATGCAATCAGCACCAAGTTCCAGCTTGTGGTGGACCTGAGCTGTCAGGAGCCGGACTCACACCATATTTGCTAGGCTCACATTTTCAAGACAACTTCAATCAAAGGAGAACGAGTGACTCTTTCAAAAAGTTATTTTATACCAAAAAAGCATCACATGAAAACACCTGGAAAGGAGCAAAGGCTGCAGAGAGGTGACCAGTTTGCATAAGATAAACGTCAGCTGACAAAATACAGGTAATCAAACAGGAAAATGCAAATTGCTCATTAACTTCTGAGAGTCAATGAACCTGAGAGTCATAAAGATTCAATCAACCAAGGAGAGTTCACCTGCAGGCCCCCATTTGGCCTCAAAAACACCAAAGAAGTCATTGTCCTCTGCACAGGTCATGGGAGAGAGAAAGCAGCAAACCTCTCTTGACCCAAATTCCAGTCAGTGTCAGCGAACCCTCCAGGGCAGCCCTGCCCAAACTGGGTCCCCAGGGAAATGTGTCCACAGAACTGGAGATGACAAAATATCTCCACACTGTCCAAAAATGTTCAGCAGAAACCAAGACACTGCACTCTTGCATCTGTGTGTAAGTTGTATATGTGTGAGTGTGTGTGCTAAATGTACGTGTGAGTACGTGTGAATGACAGTATATGATTGTGGGGGGGGGGAATGTGGGTATGAGTGTGAATGTGGGTGTGCAAATGTGTGAGAGTATGTGTGTATGTATGACAGTTTATGTTAGTGTGTGTAAGTCTGTGAACTGAGCATAAGCACGCGTGTGCCCGTGGCTGGTGAGTTATCTGTGTGAGTGTGTGTATCGTGTGAGAATGTGTGTGAGTGTACATATAGGATATCTGTGCATGCCCACCTGTGTGAACATATTTGTGAGTTTAGATTGTGTGCACATGTGTGAGTGTGGGTGTATAAAATATCTGTGACTTTATGTGTATATTTGTGTAAGTGTATGTGTGGATTAATGTGTGTGTGACTGCGAGAATGAGCATGTGTGCACGATTATGTCTGTGTGTGCACGTGGGTGTGTATGTGTGTGAATGTGAGCGTGTGTGCATGGTTATGTGTGAGTGTGTGTCTGTGTGTGTGCATGTGCACTGTGTTTCCCTCCCAGGCTCTCTCTCTGCTGGCACCAGATTCTGCTCAGTAACTGCATGCTCTTCTTATTGCAGGCACATGTAAGACACTTTTGTTCCTCTTTCTTTTCAATCTGAAAGCAACTCTTGAAGTGTAACGGGGTTTGTTTGGAAACTGTCCCCGCCTTAGGTGAGCCCTATTTGTCTTTGTGAGAGGCAGGCCATGGACAAGATATACAGCCCCAGCTCTAAAATAGCTGTGCACATTTTCCTCTGCCCGCCAGACACAAATCCGGCCCCGTGGCCTCTCGGATTCATTCTCAGGTAAATACCCTGTGACAGACCGTGAGCCAAAGACCAACCAGCATGGTCACAGCTGTGCCACACCATAGTGCCCGGCACCAGGCCTGCACAGGAATGTTTGCCATCACCCCAGGCTGTGGGCAGCAAATATTTCCCATAGCTCACCAGGGAGAAGGTTTCACATAGATCAGTGCTGCTGGAATCTGTAGCTGCCTTGTTCGAGAATTTATAAGCGCCATGTAAGGATTCTCTTAGAAACACTAAATTGAATTCTTAGTGCTCAATCTTACTTAATCTAAAGTGATAAACTTCTTAAATCTTGTAAAGCTCCTCCAATCTGAAAAAAAAATAAGTAGGGCAAGGTGAACCCTTCAGGCTGGAAAGCAAAATGTGAGAGGCATGCAGATGTCCAACATGTTTGCAAGCCATGGCTCACATTCCGCCGTGGTGGGGCCGGGTTTTCCCCGTGGACCTGTGACACGAAAATACCTTGGCAGGGAACGTGGCTTCAGCTCCAGGAAATGAATTTGCTGTAAAGCATAACATTAAAATGAAGCAAAGTTCCTGGTTGTTAAAGCAAATAGTTAAGACTCCCCAGTAGACGGTATGTGGAGAAGCAGCAAGAGAGGGTGTCACAGGGCTGGAGTTCTTAACCCATCAGGAAGCAGAGGGACATCAACCAGCCTCTCCACCATCTCTGCACCACTCATGTGGAGAGGATCAGAGGGTTGGAGTCAGAAATAAACCTCCAAGGGGCTCTGCTTAATGCTTCTCAGGACGGAGGAGCTGGTGACAGGCAAGCCTGGACCTTTCTACCTCCCCAGGCCTCTAACCCTCTGTGTGCTTTTGGCAATGGCATTCAGACTGTCTTGCTACAAGTCCCCCGTCTGTAACATGAGGGTACTAACAGCACCACCACCATGGGATGCCATGAGCCCTGAAGGACACTCTCACACTAGTCCCATGAGGATGGACATTCTTGTTGCTTCTTCTTCCCCTTTTCCCAATAAGCAATGTTAAAATAAAGTGAGAGGTCATGCACTCATTTATTCAAAACCCACACTTGGATGTGCTGTGTGCAGCATTACACCAGGTGCAGGAGACGAAGTCATGAATGAAGCACATCTAAACTTGAAGGCAAAGAGGAGGGCGCCCATCCTGCTGCAGGACCCTGCCACCTAATGCACTTGGCAGACTGGGACAGTCAGGAAGTTATGTCACATGATCATCCGAAGTCAGTGATGGATTGTGGATTGGAAGGGTGGATAACCAGTACACCTTCCTCACCCACTGAGGTGTCCACATCTCCCAAAGGTCTCCAACTATTTGGTCCTTGTCAGGTAACTGGCTCAGTAATACATGCTCCACTGGTTCTCTCTTTCCTGTCTTCCTTCCCTGCTCCCCAGTAGTGCTTCCTGGCAAATGAAACCTTATTTCTGTGTCGGCTTCTGGGGGAACACAAACTCAGACATTAGTTTTCTAGGTGTTCTGCACAGTTCTTCAGATAGATAAACTGAAGTTCATTGAGAACTTCCTTAAGGTAGACATCGAAAAGTCAGTGCTTCAGAAACATGTCTGATCATGACAGGTTTTTTTACTGAACATCTCACCATATTTCTATTTTCTAATTCCAGGTTGGAGAAATATTGCCTTAAAAGTATTTCCTAAAGAACATTTTATTGGCTACGTATTCTATGTGAAATGAATGATTTATTCAGTAAGAATCTCCCACCGATTTTATGTTATTTGACACAGGTGAAAATTTCAACTCAGTCTTGAAATGATGCCTGGTCACCTATGCACCAGAAAACTCACACTGTTATGTATAAATATGGGAGCTGCTGGACCTGTACCAACTTAAATTTCCTTGCCTGAGCCAACGTTAAACATTCTTTAAAAGAATGACAGCATTGTCTCCGAGAGGAGAGATTGTGGGTCTCTGAAACACACAAATGGTCTCAACTAAAAACTGAAAAATTTTGATTCAGTAATGCTATTTTTTGCTTCTCAAACTTGAACATGTGCTACCCTCCAGGGTCACACAGTTAGAAATTAGCAGAGCAACCCAAGAAAAAATGACTCCAGGGACCATATTCTTAACAACTTATTAATCAAACTGCAAAAACAAAAACAAAAAATACAAACAAAACAAAAAACAAACAAACAAAAATTGAAATGGGAGGAATTATTTTGGATTCCCGTCTCTTCCATGTGTTCTCCCTTTGGAGAGAGACGTGTAAAATCTTTTCTTTTCCTGTCATGATTTATTTATTTATTTATTTATTTATTTATTTATTTATTTATTTATTTTTGCTTTTTGGTATGTGGGTAGCTCCCTGACTGGGAATCGAACCCAGGCCGCAGCGCTGACAGTGCCAACGCTGAAGCCTTAAGCCACTACACTACCAGGGAACTCCCTTCCTGTCATGATTTATAGGCATGCATAATTTTCAATAGTTGCCACCTTGGTCCATTATATGTTATAAAATGCTATTTTATTCAACAACAAGGTACAAATGTTTTTCTGTGTTGCTTAATAATCATGACTATCATTTTATCAACTAGAATAAAATATTCCTTAAAATATTCCTTTTAGGTATATCCTATTGAAAGCTCCCACTGTTTCCTAAGCATTCTTTTTTTTGAGGAAAAGGAAGGTAAGACTCTTCTCTACTCTCTAACCTTAATTTTTCTTTTCTTTAAATTATTCACAAAATAAATTTATAACACTATTTACATTTCTGTACATACCGATTTTCTGAACATGTGCCACAGGAAACTACAAATATGTATATAAAAGTATATTTACTGCACTTTTCTATAGTTATCCCAAAACCCATTGACAACAAGTTAAATGCTCACTAATATAAAATTGTTTAATTGTTTAAGTAAATTATAGTATATTATACACAATAAAATTTTATTAGAAAGAATGAAATTTATCACAAGATATCAACATGAAAATACGTTCATTTTTTATATTTAAAAAACAAGAGACAATTAGTATATATAAGATGATCTTATTTCTGATCTGAAAGGGCTTCCAGTAAACAGTTAATTTTAGAGGTAGGATTATAGGTTATTTATTACACATTATACATTTCTGAAATTTTTTTATTTTTACAACTAAAATATAGGATCAATAGATAGGAAAAATATGAAGGAAAGGATACAATGACACTACAATTTTACCATATTCTTAAGCATAGATGTCATAAATTAATAATCACTTGCAGGAAGCGAAGTGTTTTGTGACCCTGGTATATAAGCAGGAATCATTTCTGAAAGTTTGGTGCATTCAATGATTCAGTAATTTTTTTCTTGAGCTAATACTATGGCCAAACACTAAAACAAGATCTCTGGTCTCATTGAGTTTACATGCTACACTATGAAAACAGACAATGAACATGTGGACCAATAAGTAAATAAAGTGATTGCAAACTGTGTTATTAGAGGTAAATACTAAGAACAAAATACACATGATGATAACATAGTGAGAAAGGGGGGACAGAGTAGATAGGACAGTTTGAGAGGCCTCAGCAATGGTAATATATGTGCTGAAAGCTGGAGAGTGTGAATGAGACATCAGTAAAGAACCAGGCAGGGACCATATCTGGCAGTAGAAATCAAGGTAAAGGCCTGCAGGTGGGGCAGCACTTTGAGTATTTAAGCAACAGCAAAAAGGCAAAGTTATAAGAAAAAAATTTTTTTCTTATAGTTTTTGATTTGTAGGGCATACCAATTTTTAAACCCATGTTTCTGGGAAAGATAAGAGAGTTACCCAAAGCCCAGAATATAAGAGGATTGAAACATGGTCTCAGACTCACATACAGCACCAAACATCTTTGGCTAGTTTTGTTTTCAGGTTCAACAGCAGCTCATGATATATTCTCACAGAGAAGCCCTTTCCATTCATCTAAATACCATCTAACTAATTCTAATCTTTCTACACTAATTTATAGTTTAAAATTCTTATTATATTTCAATCTCCAGAAGGTAGTGTGAAATTTTAAGAAGCTGTCATTCATTCATTTGTCAACTATTTATTGTATACCTATTATTTACCAGAAACTGTTCTAGCTACTAGAATACAGAAAAGAGCTAAATAGACCTAATAGCCATCATAAAACTTGAATTCTTATTAAAGGAACCAATGATAAGAAGGTAAAGTACATGGTCTATGAGATGACAATGAATACCAAGTATATTAGGAAAAAGAGACATGGAAACTACGAGTCGAAATAGAATTACCACTTATTAATAAAAGGCAGGAAAGGCCTCAATGATAGGTGACACAAGCAAAACGTGAAGGAAGTGGAGAGGGAGGCATATGAATATCTAGGACAAGAATGTTCCAGATAGAGGAAACAGCAAGTGCAAAGACCTTGGAGCAGAAGCATGCCCAATGTGGTTGAGGAACAGCACAGAGTCCACCATGTGTAAAGATGACTTAACTAATGATAACTAGATGAGGCCAGATGAGGAGGAAATGCAGATCTGATAGAGCCTTGTAAGCCATTATAAGAATTCCCGCCATTAATCTGAGCTTGAAAAGCTATGAAATTGGTTATGGAATTTCTCTGAAGAAACTGAGTCAGTAGAAAAAGGAAAAAAAAAGACAGAGTTTACTTTTTATTTAACATATTCTATATCATTTAAAAGCTATTCTGAGCATCTGCTATTTTATAATTTATTAAATGGTAGTTAAGGAGACAACAGAAATCAATTTACTCATTATGAACATTTCTCCAAATGTCCTGTGAAAGGCAGTTAGGACATGACTGTTCCTGTTTGAATTTTAATTCAAGTAAGTTTTTATGTAGATAAGTCATCATGTCTCCATCTTAAATGCTAAAGTAGCAAATATTTATCTATGGCTTCTCAAAATGAAACATGGAAATAAGAAATATTTTAAGCAAGATTATAATTGTTTTATTAAACTCATAAAAAAACAACCACATTTGGATGTTTTAGGTAAAAAAGAACATCAACAAAACCTCTAGCTCTACCATCTTGATTAAAATCAGTTCAGTGTGCTAATTGTGTTATAAGCACCCCATGTTATAATTGAGACTATATAAGCAATTAGAGGTCATGTAACCACTCTAAACCACATAGATAAGATCAAGATCAAGGCAGAAACAAGGCTATTAACTGAGATTATCCAGTTGGAAAAACAAAAAGAAAAATATTGAAAAAATTAAACAGTGTCTCAAAGGTCTATGGGATGCCATCAGGCATACCAAAATTATGTATAATGGGAAGTCTCAGAAGGTGAAGAAAGACAGAAAGGTCCACAAGGCTATTTGAAAAAAATGTGTTTCCAAACTTTGATGAAAAAATATGAATCTACACTTCCAAGAAGCTAATGAATACCAAGTATAATAAACTCAAAGACATTAATACCTAGACAAAATCCATAGACAAAGAGAAACTTTTTAAGCAGAAAAGAGAAACTATGAATTACATATAATGGCTTCTCATGAGATTAACAGTCAAAACTCATCAGAAACTATGGATATTGAAGGGCGGTGTAATGACATATTGAAATTGCTGAAAGAAATAAAACTGTCAACCCAGAATTCTATATCCAGCAAAACTAACTTTCAAAAATTAAAGGATGAATTGAGACATTGCTATATACACAAAAACAATTTGTTTACAACCCTACAAGAAATACTAAAGGGCATCCTTAAAACTGATAATAAAACAACACAAATCAAATTCACATGAACAAACAAATCCACATGAATAAACAAATAACACTAGAAAAAGTAACTATATAGGTAAATATCAAAGAAAGTATAAATATATTTGTTGTAACATGCTTTTCTTCTATCTTATTTAAAAGGCAACTACATTAAATACAAATCATAAATCTGTGTTGAGGGGCATACAGAATGCATAAATATGCCATTTGTATGACAATAGTATCATAAAGAAAAGGGGAGAAAATGGAACTGTAGAGGGGTAAAGTTTGTATAATATTAAAGTTAAGATGATATTAATTTGAACAATTTTGATATCATCAAAATGAATAAATACACTGAAATAAATTTAACAAAAAAAGTGCAAGACTTGTATTCTAAAAATTATAAAACCTGTTGAAGGAAAATAATAAGAACTAAATAAATGGGAAGACGTGCTCTATTTATGGATTAGAAGCCTTAATATTGTTAACATAACAATAATCTCCAAATTAATTCACAGATTCCACAAAATCCTTGTTGAAACCCAGCTGCCTTTTCGGCAAAAATAAACAAGTTGAAACAAATTCCTACAAAAATGCAAGTCACCTTGAATGGCCAAAACAATCTTGAAAAGGAATAATACAGTTGAAGACATTTACCTTCTAATTTGAAAACTTACTGCAAAACTATGACATTCAAAATCCTCTGGTATTGGGATAAATCAACAGCATAGAATTTAAAGTCCAGAAAAAAATTGGGGGGAATAGCTCAGTGGTAAAACATTTTACTGTAGGAAAAAAAATTAAGAAAAACACTTTATTTATGGTCAATTGTTTTGCAAAGACCATACAAAACTGAATAGAGGCTAAAAAATCAATACAAAAGATCAATGAAACCAAGAGCTGTTTCTATGAAAAACTAAACAAAATGGACAAACTTTTAACCAAACTCATCAAGAAAAAAGAAGAGCAAACCCAAATAAATGAAATCAGAAATGAAAAATAAAAAAGAAAGAAAGAAAATCCTATAATCAACTATAAACCAACAACTTGGACAATCTGAAAGATAGAGAAATTTCTAGAAACATACAAATTTCCAAGGCTGAATCAACTACAAACAGAAAATTTGAACAGACCGATTACTACTAATGAAATCGAATCAGTAACCAACAAGTTCCCAACAAATAAGTCCTCCACCAAATGGCTCCACCGGTGAATTTTACCAAATATTCAAAAGATAATTAACACCTTATCTCCTCAAATTACATACAAGTACAATGCTGAAACAAAGTGTCAAAGTGCACAATGGAAGTCAGGCAGTTCTCCATGACCAAAAAAGTTCCATCAGTCCAAATCAAGAGTCAAAACAATGTTGCTAACCTTTTTTGATATAAGAGGAATTGTTCATTATGAATTTGTGCCAACTGGAAAAACAGTCAACAAGCTTACTATTTGAAAGTGCTGAAAAGGCTACATGAAAAACTTAGATGAAAAATGACCTGAACTTTTCACCAACACATAGCACTATCTATGAGGGAGTTTTTAGACAGTAAACAAATTGGAACACCCTCCCTACTCACCTGATCTGGCCCCAATGAATTTTTTCTTTACCCAAACATAGAGGAAATATTGAAAAAAAAAACATTTTGATGACATTCAGGACATCAAGGATAATATGACAACAGCTCTGATGGTCATTCCAGAAAAAGAGTTCTGAAATTGCTTTGAAGGATGGACTAGGTGCTGACGTTGGTGCATAGCTTCCCCAGGGGAGTACTTTGAAGGTGACCATAGTGATATTACTAAATGAGGTATGTGGCAATTTTTCTAGGATGAGTTTGTGGACTTAATTGTCATACCTCATATTCCAAAAACTCCAAAGGAAGGTAAGCCTCCCAATCTCATTTAAGGAGGACACTACTGCCCTGATTCCAAAATAACATAAATACATTATAAAAATATATTTATATAGGCCAATATCTTAATAAACATAGATGGAAGAATCTTCAACATAATATTAGCAAATCAAGTTCAGTAATACATTAAAAAGTTATATACAATGATTAAGTGGGATTCATTCCTAGTATACAAGTTTAGTTCAATATTCACAAATCAATCACATACACCACATAAACAAAATGAAAAATAAAAATCATTAGATCATATCAATAGATGCAAAAAATTTGACAAAATCTAAAATCTACTTATAATAAAAAATCTAAGCAAATCAGGAGTTAAGGAAACATTTCTCAACATAATAAAGGCTTTATATGACAAACTAAAGCTAATATCATACTCAATGGGGAGAAGCTAAAAGCATTTTTCTTAAGATCAGAAACAAGACAAAGATATCCACTTTTACCATTTTTTTTTCAACATAGTACTGGAAGTTCTAACCACAGCAAGCAGACAAGGAAAGAAAAGACCTAAATGAAAATGGAAGAAATAAGACTATCATTATTTGCAGATGACATGATATTATATATAGGGAACCCAAAATATTCCACCAAAAACTAATAGAACTGATAAATAAATTTAGTAAAATAGCAGGATACAAAACTAATATTCAGAAATTAACCTCATTTTATACACAAATAACAAACTATTAGAAAGAAAAATTAAGAAAACAGTCCCATTTGCAGTTGCATCGAAAAAATAAAATACTTAGGAATAAATTTATCCAAGAAAGGAAAAGATCTATATTCAGAAAATTATAAGACTTTGAAGAGAAAAGTTAAAAAAGATAGAAATAAATGAAAACATATAGCATGCTCATAGAAAGAATTAATATAGTTAAAATGTCCATGCTACCCAAAGCAACCTATAGATTCAATGCAATCCTTGTCTAAATACCAATGGCATTTTTTATAGAACTAGAACAAGTAATCCTAAAATTTACATAGAACCATATAAGACCCTGAATAGCCACAGCAATCCTGAGAAAGAAAAAAGCTGGAGGTATCACACTACCTAACATCGAATTATATACTACAAGGCCATAGTAACCAAAACAGCATGGCATTGACCTAACAACAGATTCATAGATCAATAGAATAGAATAGAGAGCCCAGAAATAAATTCATGCCTATATGGTCATTGGATCAATGAAACTGAAGCAAGAATTTACATTGAGGTAAAGATAGTCTATTCAATAAATTGTGCTGCAGAAACTGGTCAGACACATGCAAAACAAATGAAACTAGCATGGAAGCAACCAAAGTGCCCTGCGACAGATGACTGGATAAAGAAGCTGTGGTATATATACACAATGGAATATTACTCAGCTATAAGAAAAGATGAAATATTGCCATTTGCAACAACATGAATGGACCTGGAGATCATCATGCTTAGTGAAGTAAGTTAGACAGAAAAAATCAAGAACCATATGACTTCACTCATATATGGTATAAAAAACTAAAAGCAACAACAACAAAAAAGTCATGGACACAGTCAATAGTTTAGTATTCACCTGGGGACAAGCGGGGAGGGGCGAAAGAGGCAAGAGAGGGTGGAAGAGAAGGGAGAGGGATCCAAATATATGGTGATAGAAAGAGAACTGACCCTTGGTGGTGAGCACATAATGCAACACATAGACAATGCACTGTAGAATCGTACATCTTGAACCTATGTAACTTTTTTACTAACCCCAATAAATTCAACTATAAAAACACTGATTATCATAGTCCAGGTTATTTTGCATATAAATATTGTTACTGATTTCTAGAGTTATACTTTTAACTGATAAGTATAAATAAAAGAATTAAAAACATTTATATAGATACAGAATTAGTACTACCTAGTATAATGTGCACCCTTATTTTTCCTCCATAAATTTGGGCAAAAATAAATGCACATTATACATGGCAAAATAAGGTATTTAAATGCCAATGATACATCAGATAAGAGATTAATATCCAAAATTTATAAAGAATTCATACAACTCAACACCAAAAAAAAACAAACAATCCTATTAAAAATTGTGCAGAGGACCTGAATGGATATTTCTCCAAAAAGGACATACACATGGCCAATAGACATGAAAAGATACTCAATGTCACTGATCATCAGAGAAATGCAAGGTAAAACCACAGTGAGATATCCTCACGCCTGTCAGAATAGCCATCATCAATAAATCAACAAACAAGTGTTGGTAAGTATGTGGAAAAAAGGGAACACTCCTGCACTTTTGGTAGGATTGCAGATTGGTGTAGCCATTATGGATAACAATATGGAGGTTCCTTAAACAATTTAAAATAGAACTACCTAATGACCCAGCAATTCCACTCCTGAGTATTTATCTGAAGATACCCAAAACACTAATTCAAAAAGGTATATGCACCTGTATATTCACTGTAGCACTATTTTCAATAGTCAAGATATGGAAGCAACCTAAGTGCCCATTAATAGAAGATTGGCTAAAGAAGGTATGGTACATTTGACCCAGCAATCCCCCTTCTGGGGATCTACCCAAAGAACTTGAAAACCTTTGTCCGCAAAGACTTATGTACCCCAATGTTCATCGCAGCGCTGTTCACAGTGGCCAAAACATGGAAACAACCAAAGTGCCCTGCGACACATGACTGGATACAGAAGCTGTGGTACATACACACAATGGAATACTACTCAGCTGTAAGAAAAGATGAAATATTGCCATTTGCGACAAAATGGATGGACCTGGAGATCATCATGCTACGTGAGATGAGCCAGACAGAAAAAACAAAGAACTGTATGACTTCACTCATATGCGGAATATAAAACTGAAAGCAAAGAAAAAAAGAAATGAACAACCAACCCATGGACACAATCAATAGTTTAATGTTTATTTGGGGACGAGTGCGTTAGGGTGGGGAGAAAGGGGAGGGGGTGTGAGAGGATTGGGGGGAAGCTAAATATAAGGTGATGGAAAGAGAGGTCACATTAGGTGGTGAACTTATTATACAACAAGTTTACAATGCACTGTAGAATTGTGTGCCTGAAACCTATGTAATCCTTGCTAACAGATGTCACCCCAATAAGTCTAACAATAAAAATGAATTAAAAAAATAAAAATAAATTAAAAAAAAGAAGGTATGGTACATATCTGCAATGGAATATTACTTGGCCATAAAAAGAAATGAAATCTTACCATTTACAACAACATTGATAGACCTAGAGGGTATTATGCTTAGTGACATAAGTCAGACACAGAAAAACAACTACCAAATGATCTCACTTATATGTGGAATCTAAAGAACAAAATAAAAGAACAAACAAAATAGAAACAGACTCAGATACAGAGAATAGAACGATGATTACCAGAAAGCAGGCAGGTTGGGGGGCTGGGTGAAGGAGTTGAAGGAATTAAGAAATACAAATTAGTAGTTACAAAATAGACACAGTGATATAAAGTACAGCATAGAGAACATAGTCAATAATGTATTGACTATACACTGTCAATTATGTATAGTCCCAGGTGGGTATTAGACTAATCAGGGAGATCATTGCATAAATTACAAAAATGTCTAACCTGTATGCTATATACCTGAGACTAATATAAAACAATATTGAATGTCAATTGTAACTGAAAAATAATTAAAAATAATACTAGTAAAAAAAGGAAATACAAATGTCTAGTTATAAAATAAGTCATGGGGATATAATATTCAGCATAGGAAATGCAATTAATAATATTGGAGTAACTATGGACAGTGACAGATGTTTACCAGACATTTTGGTGCTCACTTTGTAAGGTATATAAATGTTGGCTCACTATGTTATATACCTGAAGCTTATATATTATATGATTAAAAATAAAATTTAAAAATAAAATAACAAACATTTTAAAAAGCACTTTAGTTCTTGGGAGAACATTGGTCCTTTATCGTACTTTACAGTTGACAAGACTGGCGAAGCTGAAGACAATGCAGGCTTTTGTGTGCCCTCCAGTGACTCGAGGTGGGATCCCAGTTCCTACCATGGCTCACCAGGCCTGCAGTATCTGCAGCTTGGATACTTGTCCTGTCTCATTTCCCTCCATTGTTCTCTGGTTTATTCTAGTTCTGCCACACTGGTCCTTGAAGATGCCAAACAGGATCTCACCTCAGGACCTTTGCACATGCTGTTGATGCTGCGTGAAATGCTCTTTCCCAAATACTTCCATCATCTGGTCCCTGCTTATGTCACCTCATAAGGGAGATTTTAACCTAAAATTGCTCCCCCTATCCTGAAGTTCTCCATTTCTTTAGCTTGCATTATTCTTTGTTTTACATCAAGCTACACAAATCTGTAAACATCCTTAAAACATTACAAAAATTATTCACAGACTTTTTAATATTTTTTTAGCTTATCAGCTAGTGTTAGTGTATTTTATGTGTGGCCCAGGACAATTGTTCTTCTTCCAATGTGGCCCAGGAAAGCCAAAGAGTTGGACACCTCTGTCTTAGATGTTACGTAAGATCATACCTCAGCTTGGTTTCTTCCCCTTAGCTTGCTTCACTCCCTCATGAACTCCTTTCTCCTGAGAGCCCTTCCCCAATAAACCTCAGGCATCTGAATGTCTCCAGCACTGCTTCTGGATGCCAACTTAAGATGCTGTGCATGAAAGAAGCACAGCGTGCATTTAACAGCATTGCCTAGAAATGCTCTGTGCATAGAGACCACGCCATTGAGATTAAATATTTGTGAAATGCCCAATGAAACCATTAAGAAACAATAAGCAAAGCCTTGCAAATAAAATCAGAGCCTGAGGTGGTCACTTTAGTAATGATGCAATCTTCGGTTTGTTATGCCAAATGTCTGGTTCCGGAGATGTCTTGGGCATATGCACATCATGTTGACCTAACTAAATGTGCAAGGCAATGGTATCAAGCCCGGGAGATCACATGGGCAACAGCAAACAATCAACAGATGCATGCTATTTATTTTGTTTTTTAGTCTTTTCATATGTTTTCATAAACCACAGAGTCATTTTGCTTATAGGTTATCCCAAATTGATCTTCACTGAGGCATGTTTCCCAAGTTACTGGCTATGTCACCTGCAAGGCAAGTTACACTAAATATAGGCAGGAATCTTAACTATGTCATGCCTGTTGACAGCAATGCACACTGATGCTTGCTAGTTCTTGCTTACTACATTACTCTATATCTTCAGGGCATTTTAGTTGGTACCCCCAGAAACTCCAAAACATGATACTGCAAATTCCTGAAACCTCTTTTGAGATGGAACTATTACTGAAAAGGTCACACACAGTTATATTTAAAATCCCTCTGCATCTTCCCAATCTGTTCAAAAGACTAAGAATGATACCTGAAAAATAATACAATATACACAAAAACTCAGAATTGCAAAAAGAGTAATTTAATAAAAATTCCAAAAGGAAGTGACGGCTGATTTTTAAGTTGAGAGTTCCTCCACATTCAGAATTTTGATCCATGTATGAATTCCTCATTTGTGATTCCACAGACCTTCAGCCCTAATGACGATTATGAATGCAGTAATACAATTGAATGAAGTCGAATGCAGTTGCTAGACCCTACCAATATTTCTGTGGAAATTCTGTTGGGATGCAGGAATGACTGTGACAGACAATACATGTGAAAATAACAATAAAATAAAGGTTCCATCTTTTGAGGTAAGATTACACTCTGGTTTAGAAATGCAAATGAATTCATTTTCACCAAAGCATGTTCTGTGAAATAGGAGTACTGCAATGTGCTTGGAGGGGGAGCAGGACATTATAATTATTTGGCCAATGTATATGAGGAACACTGTTGCCCAAAGCCACCTCTGGGGTCGTCACAAGGCATATTAGCATGTGCCTGGTTCTAAGCAGTCATAGTACAGGAAGGAAACCCTTTTCATTTTGTTTATCATCAAGAGCCCTATGTTTACTCACCATGGAATCTTTTTTCTCATTTACTTTTATTTTTCAATTGCATTTGCCATACCATATTATATTGGTTCCAGTTGTACAGCATAATGGTGAGACATTTATGTAACTTACAAAATCTCCATTCTGGTACATCTGGTTCCCACTTTGCATCCCTGTAGCTATCTTGTAACTATGAATTTGCACTTCCTGATTTTTTCCCTTTTCACCCAGTCTTCCCACCCATTTTCCCATCACCCCAACAAATCTAGTACCCATCTGATGCCACCCATAGTTATTGCAATATTATTGACTATATCCCCATTTTATACCCTATATCTCCATAACTATTACTTTGTAACCATCAGACTGAATTTTCCAATCTTTTTCATTTATCTCACCCCCTCCCCCAACCTTCCTCCCCTCTGGCAACAAACCAAATGTTTTCTATATCTATGAATCTGTTCCTGTTCCACTTGTTTATTTCCTTCTTTTGATTTCACCTGCAGATAAAGTCAGCTTGCATTTGTCTTCCTCTGTTTGACACTCTATTCAGTGCAATATCTTCCATGTCCTTTGATTTGAATTTTTAATCTATTTAAATTGAAGATAATTATTGATATGTAGCTAT
The DNA here is from genome assembly GCA_004026885.1 of Lyroderma lyra. Lineage (NCBI taxonomy): Eukaryota > Metazoa > Chordata > Mammalia > Chiroptera > Megadermatidae > Lyroderma > Lyroderma lyra. The sequence continues at coordinate 32,478 of PVJL010006802.1, read as the reverse complement.
TGCCATTTTATTATTTATAATTTTGCTTCTCCCCCCTCCCTATCTTAAAGTAGTCCCTCTAACATTCCTTATAGCACTGACTTGGTGGTGATGAACTCCTTTAGCTTTTTCTTGTCTAGGGAGCTCTTTATGTGTCCTTTTATTTTGGATGATAGCCTTGCAGGGTAGAGTAATCTTGGTTGTATTGTAGGTCCTTGCTTTTTGTTATGTTAAATATTTTCTGCCACTCCCTTCTGGCCTGCAAAGTTTCTGTTGAGAAATCAGCTAAAAGTCTTATGGGAGCTCCTTTACAAGTAACTAGTTGCTTTTCTCTTGCTGCTTTTAGTATTCTCTCATTGTCTTTAACCTTTGCCATTTTAATTATGATGTGTCTTGGTGTGGGCCTATTTGGGTTTATCTTGGTTAGGATCCTCCATGCTTTCCAGGCTTGTATGTTTGTTTCCTTTGCCAGATTAGAAAAGTTTTCAGTTATTATTTCTTCAGATATGTATTCAATTCCTTGCTATCTCTCTCCTCCTTTAGGTACTCCTATGATGTGAACGTTTTTACACTTAATGTTGTCCCAGAGGCCCCTTAAACTGTCGTCATTTTTTTTCTGTTGTGACTGGATGTTTTCTGCTACTTTGTCTTCCAATTTGCTGATTCAATCCTCTGCTACATCTAGTCTGCTGGTGATTCCTTCTATTGCATTTTGAATTTCAGTTACAGTATTCTTCATTTCTGACAGGTTCTTTTTTATGGTTTCCATGTACTTCTTATGCCTGCTATCTCTTTGTTGAAGTTTTCACTAAGTTCCTTGAACACTCTTAAAATCATTGTTTTGAGCTCTCTATCTTACAGGTTGCTAGCCTCTATCTTGTTTAGTTCTTCTTCTGGAATTTTCTACTATTATTTTTTATTTGAGACATATTTCTTTGTTTCTTTATTTCATATGCCAGTCATATTTGTTTCTATGTATTAGATAGATCTGCTATGTCTCCGAATATTTCTGGATAGCCATTTTTTAAGTTATAGGTTTTAACATCTCAGGAATGGGTGTCCTAAAAATGATATTTTGGGATTAACACTCATAGAGGGCTTAAAGATTTTGCCTTCATCCATCTAAACAAAAACCAGGAATTTTTGGAAGTAATGGATGCAATAGCAGCAATGTACAAATAGCTATTGCATCCATTTTTGGAACCACTTTTGTACTTTTGCTTGTTTTTCAGGAATAAATAATCATGTTCAACAAAAACAGAGATGATAAAATGCATTGTTTTGTGGATAATTTTGAGTTGAGACTCTGTACCTTCAAGTAAAGCTAGAATTAGTTAATGCATTTGCAGTGCAGATGATTCAAATATACTATTTGACCTTTCTCACATTAAATAAAACTCCTAGAAAAAAAAGAAAATTTTCCATTCAATAATTTCTCAATGACTGAAGAAAAAGAGCAATGGTAAATACATAAATTTTACATTTCCATCTTTTGATGTCAGGAATATTGCTGACATTTTTCTCTACTTAATATTTTTTCTAAACTTATGTTGAAAGAGCATATTATTATACTGATAAAAATATACTTTAGATTAAAAAAAAGGATTGTGTAAGTGTATTTGGTATCTAGATCTCAAGAAGAGTGTGTGGATTTCCAATTGCATATGTTCTCTAAGTCAAAGGTAAGGGGCCTTCAGTAGGACCTGGGCCTTACAGCAAGTTCTCTTATTTGAAGCTTCCTTTGGCTTTCTCCTGAGTTACCAAGTCAGCTATTAATATGAATGATGTCAGGAAAGCCTCCAACTTCCCCATCTCCAACATTTAAATCTCATTTCCTGGGTTTTAGTTTCAGTCTTCTCTGACAAAGGCTCTTCCAGTCAAACTAAAGAAAATGAAGAGTTTCATAGCATGAATTTTACCATGACCAAAAATTGAGCAAGCTTTACAAAAAAGGGCAAACTTTGAGGAATCGCACACTTGGTATTTTTTGCCTTTCCATTTGTGGAACTGATAGTTCCTAGGTGCTATTGGGCAAAACCTACTCCTAGCCTATTGTTGACTGTTCTACAATAAGATCAATAATACACACAAAATTACAGTGTTTACAATGAGTTGAAAACAAACATTTGAGAAACAAAAAACATTCAAGAGTATATAAAGTCACAAATATAATAAAATAGCCAGGAGAAATGCCAGAACATTTGTAATGTCAAAGCATTTTGCCAGTCTTCATTTTTTCTCCAGTCACTCCCTCTCCAAGTTGGGGGTGACCCAAGCAAACAGCAGCATCAGGAATGGCAGGTGGCAGGGCCCATCTGGCCTTTCTGCGGTGTGTGTATGCACAGACCAGCCCCTGCCAAATACACCCTCACTTTATTTGATGGTGCCATGCCAGCACTAATTCTAGCAGGCAGAGTTGAGGGACAACAAATAATTACAATGAGGATTTGTAGGGAGAAGATGTAGAAACACATCAGCTACCTTTCTGAGAATTTTACTTTAAAGAAGACCCAGGTCAACACCTAAAACCCAACTCCAAATGTTAATGTCATTTTATTTTTCTTCTATATCTTTATATAATTATATATAAATGCACAGGATGAAAGGACATTTCCTGGACTAGTGAACAAGAAAATCTCAGAACAGGCTATCTTGACCTTCACTCTATAGCTGTGTCTTAGCATTCCAGCTTGTTGACACAGCAGATCAGATCATAAAATGATGCTGTTTTTTATTTTCTTTGACCTGATAACAAGATTGAAAAAATGGTTAACTTATTATTTTAGTCATCCAGACAATAAGTTTAACTGAGAGTGCTGCATTAAACTATGTAACAAATTATGAGAGAAATAATTTCTTATGGCCAGGGAAAAATAATGAATTGGCCATCAAAGTATTTAACCCCATTGACTCTTAAAATACTACCTATTAACAATAAGCTCATCAATCCTAGAAATTGGAAATAAACAGATATAGATATAATAAATATACGTGCACATATATATGTTATATAAAGTAAACATAGATATTTGTGTGTGTGTGTGTGTGTGTGTGTGTGTGTGTGTGTGTCATTGGTAGCTTTTCATTTGGGAGGGAGTGCCAACCTGTCTGCGAAGAAGGAACTGTTTCCTGTCTAGCACCATTAACACCTGCATTAGCATAAAAATGCCTTGAGTGACAGTTTATAAATACATAAGAAGGAAGAAACCGATGGTCTTTAGAAGGACAAGACAGGAAAATTTTATTAGTTCTATAAATGAAATAAATGGGAAGTACCTGATGTCCACACAGGACACTCTTAGATGCCTTATAAAATGAATCAATCTAGAAGGACTAAGGAAAACAAGGTGGGGCAGCCACACCACCCATTTAGGACGATCTGCATACATAGCATTTCCTTCCTGATAACTTCTGGACAAATAGAGAGATAAAGAGCCCTGTGCCACTTTGTAAAATCTACACATAATTAATAATTATAACTCAATCACCTACCCATTCTATTGTTCCACGTTCTGACAAGTGGAAAGTTTTTCTCTATTAAAAACCTCTTTTGTTCTCATTAAAACTCATTTTTCTGGGCTTGTTTTCCTTGAATATACACACAAACTCCAACTCCTCTACAGAGCATTAAAGTTCCATTAAATGCAGCCCAGGACCAGTAACACAGTTCCTCAGTGGCTCTTTCCATCCATCCCAGGGAGAGACAGTCACAAACAAGGAACAATTGCTGACTTCACAGAGGCTACTGCCTATGGGCAGGCAGTGATTTTTGTGCCCTTGTCTGAAATTCCCTTGTTTCTTTATTCTTCCCCACAAGAACAAATAGAAGAAGTTTTGCAAAAGTTGAAAGAAATACTGACCTTAAAAAATAAAAATTCTATATATAAAAATTCATCTCTTCTCTATTCCTTTCCCTCCTTTTGTTTTTCTCCAGCAGACCCAATTAAAGAATTATTTGGACTGATATAACTCTATATAACTATAAAATAGCACATGGAGTTTTTCTTCCCAAATTATTTTCATCAAATGGAGTTTCTATGACTTGACAAAGCAGAAATACAGAAGGTGAAGGCAGGTTTTGATTTTGACAGGCCAAGTGGGTTTGGGTGATACAAATCTCCCAGACCCATCCTTCATCATTTTTGTGAGGAGTCATTTAAATGTGTGAGCAACACTGCACTTGTGCTTTATCCAGATCATTAAATCCTCTGAAAATATTGTTCATGAATTAAGAATAGCTATTAGGTGGTGAATCTAATTAGTTAAGATTCAGCTATAGAATTCTTCAAATAGCTGTGTAAATATTATCCAGTGTAATTGTGATAATTCTCTATTATGCCTTCTCATACATGGTTAATACTGTGGAGGTAATGTCACAGACCAGAGAGCATTCTGTTCAATAAAAAGAGCTTTATGCCTTTGAAAACCATTCTTAATGCCAAGCTGTGAGAAGAGGGTCTGCCTCCAACTCCAATCTCTATTTGAGTTGTTCATGTTCATAATATTGCACACAGTTGAAAATCTAAGATTCCAGCTGCTTCCTGCTGTTGGGTCAGCCCACTCCACCTTTTGAAGTGTACTTTAACTTTTAACTTTTCTATAATAAACTTTAGACTTTTCTATATTTTTGAAAAAAAAAAAGAAAATCTAAGATTCCCCTAAATTCCTATGTATTTATTTAAAGGTCTATGTCCTTCTAAAAAAACTTGAGATCGTGTAATAATTACTTTCCTATTTGTGTTTTATCAGAAATATTTAAAAGAGTTAAGGAATCTTAGTTCTCTTCTGCTTTTTGATGTCATAGGTAGTGTAAAACTGAAGTTTTCTCTGAGGTTACTTCTCAGGATGAAATAAAGAAGAATTTGAAAGGGCAGTCTTCTTTCTGTTCATTTAGGTGAATTTTATAGCAACTTTATATTTTAGCATTTTAAAATTCATTTAAAATTCTAGAGCCAGTCCTCCAGAGTTGATCCATTATCCAGGGGTTGTTCTTCCAGCCTTCCTCATCCACTTGGCCATTGACACTTCCGGTGGCACTGGGCCCATAGGACTGGAAACAAGTAGAAGAGAATGGCACCCATCCCTTCAACACTGGTCACACATGTGCTCTATCACTGTGTTTCTGGGAAATAAGGCTGAGATACCTGATTGGTCTATTGGGGGTGGAGGCTGGAATGGAGGTTCCACCCTCACTCAGGCTGCCCTCTGTCAGCAAAGCCCCCCACTCTATGTTCCCAGGAAAGCAATTGTACCATCCTCACTCCCAGTTTTCCCCTCCCTAAGGCAGAGAAATGTGGCCCCGGCACCGGCTGCAGACAATGGGACTCTGCCATGGAGATGGAGGATCAAAGGGCCAAGATCAGCCAACAACATCCTGAAAGAAGAGGTTCCAGCTTCCGAGATAGATAAAACAATGGAAATTCTTAATATTGGAAAGGAGGCCAATAGGCCTAACAGAGCCTAGATGTTAACTCACTCATAAACAGAAATTTGATGTGTGAAACAAGTGCAGCTATGAGATACTCAAAAGGACAGCAGCAAGCACACACCAAAGCACTTACTGTGCTCTGCGTGCCGGTCTAGTGTTCTCTGTATACCAACTCCTTAAATCCTCACAGGAAGTCCATGGCCTGTGTGGTAGGTAGCCTCTAAGGAGGTTCATTTCCTTGTGGCATCCCCTCTCCATGCACGGGGGTGAGACTTACTGAGGAAGAGACTCTGGCCTCTAAAGAATAAAATATGGTAAAAGTGATGGGATGTCACTTCCAAGAATAGGTTATGGAAGGACTGTGAGTGCCTTCTGCGATGCCCTCACTCACTCTCTTGCTCACCTGCTTTAAAGGAAGCCACTGTGAGCTGCCCTGTGGAGAGGTCTGAATGGCAAAGGACTGAGGGGTACTTCTTGTCAACAGCCGGAAAGGAGGCCCTTAGTCCAGCTTCTCATGAGGAATTATGTCCTGCCAACAACCACGTGAGTGAGCCGGAAAAAACCCCTCCCCTAATGACCCCTTGGATAAGACTGTTGTCCCCATCAACACCTTGTTTGCAGCCGTGTGAGAGAACCCAGGCCAGAGCAACCAGATTCCTTATCCACAGAATCTGGGAGAGAATAAATGCTGTTTTAAGCTATAATACAAGGTTTGGAGTAATTTGTTACATAGCAAAGACAGCAAATACAATAGGTCCTAGTATCATCCTTATTTTACAGACAGTGAAACTGGTCACTCACCATTGAACCATTTAATAAATAAACTGAGAAAATTGTGTATCCATTTATGCAAAAAAAAAGAGAAAGAGAAAGAAATTGGATTCTTACCACATACCACTTATAAAAATCAATTATACCTAGATTAAATACCTAAATGAGAATGATATTTTAAATCACTGAGAAGCTATAGAAAAACTTTAAATTAATGAGAAGACGCTATAGAGAAACGTATAACCACAGAATATGAGATTTCTGGATCAGGATACAAAAAGTTTAAATCACTAAAGGAAAGTTTGATGAATTCAAATACATTAAACTTTAGTACTACTGTGTATACCAAAAGAAAACAGCCAACTGAGAGAAGATATTGGCAACATATATAACTGACAGAGAAGAGTATTGAGAATATATAAATAAGATAAAATACAAGTCAATAGAAAAAGAGGACAAAGACATGAATGGTCATCTCTGAAAAAAATAGAAAAAGCTAATGAGCATATTAAAGAAAAGATGCTCCAACAAACTAGTAACAAGTGAAGTAAAAGTTAAAACCACAATAAAATAAGATATATATATATAATCAACAAGTAGACAACTATTTGGTTCTGAGAGTTCTAAGTCCTAGCAATGAGGAGGAGTTGTGGCTCTCTCCTGCTCTGTTCCTGGGAATGTGAATTAGTGCAGCATTCCAGTTGCTTCAGCTAGTTCTCATACCCTAAAGCCACTTGAAGAAGTTTACGCCCTACATCCCAGTTAGTCCACTCTTAGTTAAGTACCTGGAGAAACTCAGATAAGAATGTTTGTTGTGACATTATTAATAATAGCAAAAAATACAGAAACCCAAATGTCCACGGAGTGGAGAATGGATAATAAATTGAGGTAAATTCATGCAATGTAATAGAGTAATGAAAATAAACTGTGATAGACACATCAATGTGAATAACCACTTTGTGTTAAAGAATCATTTCTAGGAGAACATATATGGTATGACGGAATTCAGATAAGTCAAAAATGGCACAAAAATAAGCAATAGATGAGCTACAATTTCTGTGGTGCTCCTTGTGTTGAGGGGTGTGATGGATGGCAAAACATGGGGTCTCTAAAGTATTGATGATGTTCTAATTCTTAACCTGTGTGGTGGATAGATAGGAGATGGTGTTATTACATTTTTTAATCATATATTTACATTACATACCTTCTTTTGTATATATGATGTCTTTGATTAAAGACAAATAAACCAAAAAGGAAAAAAGGAAACTCTTCTATTTGATCCGAAGAGAAGGTTGGCTGGATAGCATCTGACTATCACAGCCAGGCTCAGAGCAGAGAAGACACAGACAAGATGCAGCTAAGAGAGATGGGGGAATAGGAGAGGACGGAGGGGAGATGATTGGGAGAGACAGAAGAAGAACTGTGTGCTGGTGACTTCATTTTCATTTCTGAATCAAGTGTTGTCTAAAGCAAGATGTACATTCATGGACATTTCAGTCACCTGAGCTATCACTTCCCTCATTTGCTTGAACCAAAATATGAAGAGAAAGTTGCTTATACACACAAACACACACACAAACACACATATGCACCCAAACACACACATGGACCTAACTAATCAAAAATTTCATTTTTCCTTCTAAATAAGCTGGTATTAACCTTGGTAGTACCAGAGAATCATTTGGAGAGCTTCAAAATCCCCAGTGCCCAGGCCAAGTCCCAGACAAAATCAGAGGCTCTGAAGGTGGGCTAAGCAAGAGCCTTTTTTTCCATTTGTTGTATTTTTCAATTAGAGTTCACATGCAATGTTATTTTATATTAGTTTCAGGTGTACAGCACAGTGGTTAGACATTTATAGAATTTATGGAGTGATCCCCCTGATAAATCTAATACTCATAAGCACTATGCATAGTTATTAAAATATTAACTACGTTTTCTATGCTATACTTCACATCCTGTGACTACCAGCTTGTATTTCTTACTTCCTTCACTTTCATACCTACGCCACTCTCCATCGTTTTACCCCCCCGGCAACCAGCAGTTCGTTCTCTGTGTCTGTGAGTCTGTTTCTGTTTTATTTGACCTCTTGTTCTTTAGATTCCACATCTAAGTGAGATCCCATGGTACTTGTCTTTCGCTTATTTCCCTTAGCATGATACTTCCAGGTCCATTCATCTTGTCCCAAATGGTGAGATTTCGTCCTTTGTTATTGGCTAATATTCCATTGCATACATACACCCCTTCTTCTTCATCCAATCGTTTATTGATCGACACCTAGCTTGCTTCCATATCTTAACTATTGTAAATACTACTGCAGTGAACATAGGGGTTCATATATCTTTTTGAATTAATGTTTTGGATTTCTTCACATACAAATCCAGAAGTGGAATTGTTGGGTCATAAGGTAGTTCTATTTTTAATCTTTTTGGAGACTCCATACCATTTTCTAGAGTGGCTATACTAATTTGCAGTCCCACCAACAATGCACGAGGGTTCCCTTTTCTTCACATCTTCACCAACACTTGTTGTTTGTTGATTTATTGATGATGGCCACTCTGACAGGTGTGGGGTGATATTAATAACTGCTTATAATTTTTATTTGCATTTCTCTAATAACTAGTGACATTGAGAATCTTTTCATATGGCTATTAGTCACTTGTATATTCTCTTTTAAAAAATGTTTATTAAGATGCTTTGCCCAGTTTTTAATTAGATTTTTTCCTTATTTGTTGTTGAATTGTATGAGTTTTTTAAAAATAAATTTTGGATATTAATCCTTTATCAAGTGTATATCTTCTCTCATTCAGTCAGCTGTGTTTTTGTTTTGTCAGGGGTTTTGTTTGTTTTGGGGGGGTTGTGCAAAAACTTATTAGTTTGATGTAATTCTATTTGTTTATTTTTTTTTGCTTGTTTTGTTTTCCTTGCCCAAGGAAATAGATCAAAAAAGATATTCCAATAGTATGTTGAATAAAAGTGGTGAAAAGGGCTGTCTTCATCATGTTCCTGATCTTAAGGAGAACACTTTTAGCTTTTCCATGTTGAATATGGTGTCAGGTGTGTGTTTGTCATATATGCCTTTATTATGTTGAGGTATGTTCCCTCTATTCCCACTTTTTAAAGAGTTTTCACAATAAATGAATACTGCATTTTGTCAAACACTCTCCTGCATTATTTATATGATCATATAATTTTTACCTTTCATTTTGTTTATGTGGTGTATCACATTAATTGATTCATAGATAGTGAACCAAACTTGCATCATGGTGTATGATCTTTTTAATGTATTGCTGAATTTTGTTTGCTAATATTTTGTTGAAGAGTTTTGCAACTTTGTTCATCAAGAATGTTTACCTATAATTTTTTTAATGTATTTGTCTAGTTTTGGAATCAGAGTAATGGTGGTCTCATAAAATGAGCTTGGGTGCCTTCCCTTCTATTGAATTTTTTGCAATAGTTTGAGAAGAATAGGAACTAATTCATCTTTGAATTTTCGGTAAAGTTCACTTGTTTGTTGTGAGTTTGATAACTGCTAAGATTTTGTGAGTAGTAATCAGTTGGTTCAGACTTTGTTTCTTCTTGACTTAGTCTTGGAAAATTGTATGTTGCTTGGAATTTATCCATTTCTTCCAGATTGTCCAATCTGTTGGTATGTAATTGCTAGCAGTATTTTCTTATAATGTTTATATGTCTGTAGTATTAGTCACGTCTCCTCTCTCATTTATAATTTTACTTATTTGGGTCTGTTCCCTTTTTCTTTCCTTGATGACTCTGTGTATATCTTTCAATCTGAACTTGGTTTCTTATAGACAGCATATGCATGAGTCTTGTTTTCTTGTGCATTCAGTCACCCTATGTCTTTTGAGGAAGCATTTAATTCATTTACATTTAAAGTGGTTATTGATAGGTACATAGTTATTGCCTATTTTATTATTCATATGATGTTCTTTATTTTCTGTTCTTCTTAAATAAGTTCCCTTACATTTCTTGTAATAGTAATTCAGTGATGATGAACTCCTTTAACTTTTGCTTGTCTGGGAAGCTCTTTATATCTCTTTCAATTTTAAATGATAGCATTGCTGGGTAGATTTTATTCTTGGTTATTGGTCCTTGCTTTTTATCACTTTGAATATTTTGTGCCAATCTCTTTTGGCCTGCCAAGTTTCTGTTGAATAATCCATTGACAGTCTTATGAGAGCTCCCTTGTAAGTAACTAGCTGCCTTTATTTACCTTGTTTTAAAGATTCTCTCTTTGTCTTTAACCTTTGCTATTTTAATTATGATGTGTCTTGGTGTGGGTCTGTTTGAGTTCATCTTGTTTGAGACTCTCTGGACTTCTTGGACTTATATGTCTATTAATTTCCCCAGGAAGTTTTCAATCATAATTTCTTTAAATAGGTTCTCAATCCCTTGCTCTCACTCTTCTCCTAGTATTTTTGTGATGTGAATGTTGTTATGCTTGATGTTGTCCCAGAGGTCCCTTAAATTATTAACATTTATTAGTTCTTTTTTCTTTCGCTATTCCAATTGAGTGATTTCTTTTACATAGCTTCCAACTTGCTGATTTGATCCTCTACTTTATCTAATCTGCTGTTGATTCCTCCTAGTATATTCTTCATTTCAGTTATTGTACTTTTTATTTTTTACTTTTCTTATGTTTTTTACATCCTCTTTGTTGAAGTTATCACTTAGTTTGTCCTATTATTTCCCTAAGTTTGTTGACAGTCTTTATAACGAGTATTTTAAACTTTATAGCTGATAGGTTACTTGCCTTTATTTCATTTAGATTTTTCTAGAGTTTTCTCTGGTTCTTTCATTTGGGACATATTTCTTTGTTTTCTCATTTTGGCTGCCACTCTGGGTTTGATCTATGTATAAGGTAGATTTGCTACATCTCCCAGTCTTGGCTGGGTGGCCTTATATAATAGGTTCCCGATGTGGCCCAGTGACAGTCTCCATGATTGCCCACAGTAAGTGTTCCAGGAGTGTCCCTTGTATGTGTTGTATGTATTCTTCTGTTGTAGTTGAGCCTTGATTATTGTTTCTTTGTGATTGGGTGGGATTGGCTCTCAGGCTGACTAGTTGTGAGAATTGGCTATGCCCACAGCATATGTTGTGCTATGTGGGAGCTGACACCACTGGGTGCTATTCACCCTAGAAGGCTCATGTTCCTGTTGAGATCACCCTTTGGTTGTGCCACTTGTGGGGCTCATTGGGTGGTGCTCCATTGTGGTCTGAACCCAGCCTCCAATTGTGTTGGTTCTAGGGCCTCCTTTGAATGACTTCCATGCAGGTCAAGTTTACCCACTGCTTGTGACTGGCCTAGGGCTACCTAGTTGGAAGTGCAAAGTTATTCATGAATGTGCTAGACATGAAGGCATGTAGAAGCGGTCATACTGTCAACCAAGGCTGGCTGCCACCAGTACCATGCCTGGGCTCAGGCAAAAGCCTCAGGCCACCCCAAGGCCTGAGGAAACCTGCTGGGTACTTACAAAATTCAGCTGCTGAAAAAGCCTTGTTCAGTATGCAGATTGGGCGAGGTGGGGTCCCAGGGAGTCACCTGGGTGAAGCGAGTGATGTTCACCAAGGTAATGCAGATTCAGGTTTTATTCCAATGCTGAGCCTGAAGCCACTCACAATAGTCCCTGAGCACACTGAGGCTAGCCACCATACCTCTCCAGCCTTTAGACTCTCAAGGTTCATCCAAGAAAAGTTGCCTCTCAAGTTGGGGCTGGTTGCCTGCCACCAAAAGTGTCTCCAGCAACATGCAAGTTGAGTGGGGTAGGGTCCCATGGAGCCACCAAGGTAGAGCATGAGGAACTCACCATGCCCATGCAGTTTCAGATTTGGTCATGTGAGGGAGGGCTCTACACAGGAAAGATGGCACCCGCCTGCAGTCTGCACAAAGGGAGGGTTCTCCGCAGGGAAAATGGAAACTGTCCCTTCAGCCCTTGCTCTGAAGCTACACAACTCGGTCTTTCCTTATATGTCTTTGGTACCTCCTGAGTCACCATCCCTCTGCAGAGCCCAGGGTGAGTGGCTGTGAGTGAATGAGTCTGTGCATGGGCCTTTAAAGAGAGTGGTTGGGTTTCCAACAACCTTCCATCTCACCCCAATAAACAAAAGCCCTGCAGATTTTCAGTCAGATTTTGTTGGGACTCCCCTTCCCGGCCCTGGAACCCTGGGGCCCTTACTCTTCATGGGGGACTTCTGCCACCAAGATATCCCTCCAGATTCTCAACCACCACTCATGAGTGTGAGGCCAGCTCATTTTGCATCTCTGCCTCCTTTATATCCTTAGTTATAGGGCTTCTTTCTGTTCAGCTACTTATTTCTCCAGGTTGATTATTCTATAATTTAGTTGTAATTTTAATGTGGTCATGGAGGGAGACAAACACAGTATTTACCTACTCTGCCATTTTACTTCTATAGTCAACACAATATTTTAATTTTATACATTCACTAGGTTGTTGTCTTTTTCGTATTTGCTTTGTTTTGTTTAACAAAAACTCAGATAAATATTTTCAAAATCTTAATGATATGAAAAAAATTGCAGATAATTTGACAGTTGTTGTGGTGCTGTGACATGAATTGAAGAGAGGACAGGCTGGAGTCAGAGGTACTGGCCATGTGGAGGCCACTGGCAGCCTGTTGGCTCCTTTGCTGCCACACATGCCATTCAAGAACTTGTTTAAAGCTCACCAGTTCATATCAATATGCAGCTATGTGGATCACCAATCTCCTGGTGATGTTCTGTCAACATACAAGTTTGACCTGTGACGTGCCAAGAGCTACTGTCTGTGAGAGAGGAATTCCCATAGTATGTGTCCAAAATACCACATTTTGCCATATATAATGCATACTTTTTTACCCAAATTTGTGAAGAAAAAAATAAGGATGTGCATTATACATGGATAGGACTAATTTTATATTTATATAAATGTTTTTCATTCTTTTATGCTTAAGAGTTAAAATGTGTTACATAAAACATCTTGTACCATATGTTAAAAAAATAAATGCTAAAATTCCTTTATAATACAAAAAAAGTACCTAAATACAAATAAAAATTTGAATTAAAAAATTTAAATGAAAGATTTTTTCCTGAAAGTTTGGGCCAAAGACCTGGATGCTCATTTTACATGGGCCACATTATACATGGCAAAATACAGTCCCTACTGAGACTAACATGAAGTGAAATTGCAGGCCATGGTCATAAAGACTGCTATTATCAACCTAATCCATTTCCCTTCTTCACAATAATAGAGGTGTGACTGGGCACTGTGGGTGTACAGCTGAATACATTTCCCAGCCTTCCTTGCTGCTGTATGTGGCCATGTAACTCAATGGTCAGACTGGAATGTGAGTGGAGTGTATCACTTTGGGTCTGGGCCTTAGGAGAATGAGCTTTACCCTCTACTCTCCCTTTTCCACTGTCTGAAACCTGACCCAGCTGCAGTGAGCTTTGATCATGGAGCAGTTGACAATGACCTTGGGGGTGGCATTGGAGAAAGATGGAAAAACCTGGGGTTTTGCCACCTAAACAAATCTCATACAGACTGCTATGTGAGAGATAAATGCACTTCTGCTTAGATCTTACAGTTAGCTTAACTACTATAAAAAATACTTTCACGAAACCCTGCAGTCCAAGGTCATGGACATTCCCAGGTGGAGCCAGTGACTAATGGCCATAGAGGTTCAAAGTCACCCAATCTGAATGGTCATTCTATCCTGAGAAGTCCCCATTAGGTTGCCTGAGCCTGCATCACAACTCAACCACTTTCTCTGACTACTTCTGATTCCTCCCCTCCCTTCTACAGGTGGTCAGTTCCAGGGTGCTCTTTAACAAGCATCATGTGATAAATTCAGTCTCAGATCTGTTTCCTGAGAAGCCAATCTACAACCCAGGAAAAGTGCTCAATAAATACTTGCCCAATAAAAGAACATATAAATAAATCAAGGGAGCAAGGCTGACTTTTCACTGCTCCAAAGAGAAAGGTGAATATACAAAAATAAAAAGCACAATGAAAGGTTGCTGATAACTTATTTTTAACAACAGCAAGTATTCTAAGGAAATTCTAGTCGTTTACATCATTATAGATTTGCATATTATAAAGAAAATTTCAAGTTATTAATAGTACTTGTTAAGTATTAAATATCCAAAACTACCAAAGCTAGATTAATGCTAATAAACTTAAAAAACTATTTGCATATTTGTTTTATTTTGGCAAACCTATTTCCAAGAACATCTTTTTTCTTGCCATTCTCAGGCAAGAGAGACAGAGGGAGCTCATAGGTGCCCACGTGTCCAAGTTCTCATGCATCCAACTCAGGCTCTTCTGCCAGATATCCCCAACCTATAGTTTGTGGCTCCCTCTCCATTCTTTATGAGGGTTCATACAACAGGAGCATCAGAACATTAAGACATGGAGCTGGAGCATCATTATCCTTGATTATTCTATTAATAGAGGATAGGAAAATAAATGCAGAGATTAAAATGATACCTTGGATTTTTTTATAGATTTCAATCAATAATTATTTTTATTTTTTTTATTTATTTTTTGCAGGTCATCATGAGAAAACATCCTTTATCAGAATATTCTTCTAGTTAGTTGTTTTATGGCTATAAAATAGAGTTTAGAAAACATTGTTTATATCATAAAATTCCAGTGAAAGAACTTAAGTAAAATAAAAACTACTTACATTTTTCTTTTTTTTATTGTTAGACTTTTTGGGGTAACACTGGTTAGCAAGAATTACATAGGTTCCAGGTGTACAATTCTACAGTGTCAACTTGTTGTATAGTAAGTTCACCACCCAGTGTGCGTTCTCTCTCCATCACCTTATATTTAGCTCCCCCTCCCTCCTCTCCCATCCCCTCCCCACTTGCCCCTGAATACATTAAACTACTGATTGTGTCCATGGGTTGTTTGTTTGTTCATTTTTTCTTTGTTGCTTTCAGTTTTATATTCCGCATATGAGTGAAGTCATACAGTTTTTGTTTTTTTCTGTCTGGCTTATCTCACTAAGCATGATGATCTCCAGGTCCATCCATTTTGTTGCAAATGGCAATATTTCATCTTTTCTTACAGCTGAGTAATATTCCATTGTGTATATGTACCACAGCTTCTTTATCCAGTCATCTGTCACAGGGCATTTTGGTTGCTTCCATGTTTTGGCCACTGTGAACAGTGCTGCAATGAACATTGGGGTACATAAGTCTTTGCGGACAAAGGTTTTCAAGTCTTTTGGGTAGATCCCCAGAAGGGGGATTGCTGGGTCAAATGGTAGCTCCATTCCCAATTTTCTGAGGAGCCTCCACACTGCCTTCCACAGTGGTTGTACCAGTTTGCACTCCCACCAGC
>PVJL010006802.1:0-16841 GCA_004026885.1 Lyroderma lyra | reverse complement strand
GTATTTCTTCATGGGAAAAGTGTCTGTTTAGTTCTTCTGCCCACTTTTCAATTGGGTTGTTTATTTTTTTGTTGTTAAGTCTTATTAGTTCTTTATATATTTTAGATATTAGACCCTTATCTGATGTGTTATTTGCAAATATTTTCTGCCATTCAGTTGGCTGTCTCTTTGCCTTGTTGATGGTTTCTTTTGCTGTGCAGAAGCTTTTTAGTTTGATATAGTCCCATTCATTTATTTTTGCTTTTACTTCCCTTGCCTTTGAGGTCAGGTTCATGAAGTCTTCCTTGAGTCCTAGGTCTGTAAGTTTAGTACCAATGTTTCTTCTATACAGTTTATTGTTGCAGGTCTTACATGAAGGTCTTTAATCCATTTTGAGTTAATTTTTGTATATGGAGAGAGTTCACAGCTCAGATTCATTCTTTTGCATATGTTTTTCCAGCTTTCCCAGCACCACCTACTAAAGAGGCTGTCTTTTCCCCATTGTATGTTTTTTGTTCCTTTATCAAAAATTGTTTTTCCATCAATTTGTGGATTTATTTCTGGGTTTTCAGTTCTGTTTCATTGGATTATGTTTCTGTTCTTCTTCCAGTACCAAGCTGTTTTGACTATTGATGCTTTGTAATATAAATTGAAGTCAGGGAGTGTAATATCACCAACCTTATTCTTTTTGTGTAGTATTGCTTTGGCAATTTGAGGTCTTCTATGGTTCCATATACATCTGGTTATTCTTTTATCTATTTCGTGAAAGTATAATTGTGGAATTTTGATAGGAATTGCATTAAATTTGTAGATTGTTCTCGGTAAAATGGCCATTTTAACAATGTTAAGTCTTCTTATTCATGAACACAAAGTATCTTTGTGTCCTCTTCAATGTCTTTCAAATAACTATTTTTAAATCAAATTTTCTGACAGGGACCAAAGTTGAATAATACCTCAACTCAAATTTTCTTAAACTTTTAGATATCCAGTGGAGCAGAGACAGCATTCATTTTCTGACCTTCCTTAGTAAAGAATCCATTTTTATCTGTATATACTGGCATTCAGTCCAAAGCTACATGTCCCAAACTTCTTAAGAGCCAGCAGTGACCATGTAACTAATTTTAGTTTATTGAAGTGTGAATGGAAATGTTGCATGAGGGGTGAATTCTTTCCCTTTCCTGCTGCCTAGAATGACAAGGGAGCACCATCCTAGATCATGAGGACAAGAGCGTCCATTAGGATTGGTGGAGGGGCCAGCTGGTAGAAACTGGGGCCCTGAACAACATCATGAAGTTCTCATACCAGTATTGAATTGTCTGGATTCAGAAATTGTTCTACATGAAAATTTATAACTTGATATCTAGGCCACTGTTTTGAGAGTCTTTCCTATTCACAGTTCATGGCAATTATTTGGAACACAAAATATATTATTTATGTGAAAAATTAATGAGCATTTACTTATAAAAATAAAACAAGAATAAGATAATTTATGCATCTTTGAAAATAATTAAATTTTGACATCTCATAATTTGTCATAAGACTGAATTATTATTTAATGTGACACTTAAATATTATTCAGTTAACACCAGTGTTTCCTGGAGCAGTTTTAGAAATTTAAAGGTATTCTATTCATGTTATAAATAGGAAAATACAGAAGTTCAAAGGCTGGTAAAATTTGACCATTTGTTTCATGTTATGACATGCATGTAAGACAGTCCTTTGGGAGTTCCCTGATGGTGTAGTGGCTTAAGGCTTCGGCAATGTCAGCGCTGCGGCCTGGGTTCGATTCCCAGACAGGGAACTACCCACGTAAAAAAATAAATAAATAAAATAAAATAAAACAGTCCTTTATTGAATAATACAATTTTTTACATAAATAAATACACACACAGAAAAAACTAATTGAGTGCACATTCATCAAAATGAAAATGATATCACCCTGGATTAAGTGGTTATCGGTTAAGTGGTATTTAATTATTTTTCTCTTTTGATCTGGCTATTTTTAAAAATTTGAATGATCGACTCACATCTCTTGTGTCACTTGGAAAGGTTCATAACATAGAGTTTTCCCTCACAACCTGGGCTCCTTCTGGTTATCCTGTGGAAAACGCAGCAGTTTGGCCAAAGCCTGGCATCTACGCATAGTCCATCTGGGGCAGGCGAACAGGCTAGGGAGGACTGACTCCCAGCTCGCAGAAAGCCACCTTCCTCCTTTGCTCAGGTTAAAATGTTTAGTTAATTTTGTCATTTCTCTCCTTTTCACTTCCAGGCAACTTTGTGCTTCCTGCTTTTAACTGCATGTGCAGCTTTAGCAGCCTGAGCCCTGAAGAGGGTATTTGTGGCTTGTCTGGCCCAGACAGAATCTGCAGGAAGAAATCTCCAAGTTTGTATGTAAAGAGGTTTGCTGCACCCCCAGTTTGACGGAAGCAAATAAAAGCTGATGAGTGAGAATCAGACAGGTCAGAGTGCAGCCCCAAGCAGGCAAGTATGGGGGAGTACTGGCCGCCAGCCCCAGAGGTGTGTCTGGTGTGTGGTGAGGAGCAGGCTGGCTGTGATTTAATACACAGCTCGCACACTAAGACACTTCAATAAATGTTGTTGACTGACTGCCCAACTGACTTCGACCTCGCCTTAAAAGAGGGTGGGGGTGCTAAATAAACTCAAGGTATTATCATAATAATACCTGCTGACCAAGAATGCTCTCCAGATGAATGCACTCCTTTGAATGGGTGAAGTGTGCTTCTCTGAAGAATGAACCTGAATGGAGGCTAAATTCAACATCATTCCAATAGAACTTTATGTTGCTCCAACTCTGCCCTGATTACAATATCAGCTGGAGGTCTCCTGGAAATGCAAACACTGTCTTATTGAGATGGTTCAGCTGAAATGTGGCCTGCCTTGGCACTAGAGATTTGCTCTGTCTCTATTATCTTGGAAGCCTAGAATGGAATGGATCTTAGAAGATTGAATACTTCATCATCCACCAAAGCAAGACTGCATCAAAATCATCTGGAAGTGAGTGCCCCTAGACTTTACCCCTCACCCCAAACCCAGCCCCAGGAAGAGAAATTCCTCAACTCTCCTAGGTAACCATTCCTAATGTTTGCACCATCTCTACTGTTAGGATGACCTCTTTGTGTTGAAATTAATCCTTTAAAAAATGATTTGTCAATTATTGTTTGCCTTTAGTATCCCCTGATACTTTGTGCTTCTGCTAAGATACAGATTTAAACCACACAATTACACACACACACACACACACACACACACACACACAATCTCTCTCTCTCTCTCTCTCTCTCACACACACACACACACACACACACAAAATCTCTCTCTCTCTCTCTCTCTCTCACACACACACACACATAGACACACACACACACACACATTAATTCACCAACTTGGGACTTTAAAAAAAAGATTTTGTCTTTAATTTAAGATAAACTCTAGTTCTTCGCTGTGCTTTTTTTTTCTAATCTTTCTGTGTTCCTATTACCTACTCAGTTCTCAACTCAAGCCAGAACTTGGAATTTATAGCAAAAAACTAACACATAAAAAGTTACATATAACAAAGAACTAATGCCTTTGATGCAGCATTTGGGTCTCTTTTTCTTTTTTTGTTTGGGAGGTGGGGCAGCCCTATGAGGTTGCCCACATGAAGGGTAAGGCTCCGGCCTTGTGATAGAGTTATTTGCTCAGTGAGTAGGTTCCATGTCACCTTTGCTGAGAAGTCCACAACTTTGTGGCTCTCCACAAAGAACAAGGAAAACAACTAAAAAGTAAAAATCAATTAGTCAAGTATTCTATATAACTGGGAGCCCAATATCGTTCGCTGAATAAAAATGTTGTTGTGTATCAGGGTAGCTCAGCATAAATGGAGTAAAGACCCAATAAAATATCAGTGATTTTTAAATTGATTTCCATGTGGTTATACCTACCTCATCCATCCTGTGTGTCACTGGCATACTATGTATGCAATAGAACCAACCAGATGACAGTATCTCTTGTAAATGCCCTGAAAATCTCAACTAGAAAGAGTGATTGAACACCTGGTCAACAAAGACTGTGATGATTAAAGAGACTTTGGCAAAACTGAGCTTGCCACTATATATTTATTTTTATTTTGGAATGACTTCCTGGAAGAAGCTTGTCTTGAGGTATGTGAGCAAAGCTGTGTTAAATTGCAGAATGCTAATTTTATTTGTTTGATGGGTATGCTTGGGACTATGTCAGAGAAAGAGCAATTTTTTGAAAACAGTGATTTATAACTCCCAAACGATGATGGGTGTTTGTGATGAACAAAAAGACCATTTTCTTCTCTCAGCTCAATGTGCCACTGAGCAAAGGTTTCCTGGGACATTTTAATAACTAGGCCATACAAGTAAAAACAAAAATATGTAAACAGTTCAATGGCTTCCCTTACTTGCAAGAGACTTCCACAGAGAGTCGAGGGTAGTCATTTATGTGATATTTTGCTAAGTTGTCCTGCTAAGCCTTTCTGGGTCTTTTCTATTAGTATCCCCTGCTTTCTGTACCTTTCATAATCCTTTCAGAAGAAAAATTTTAAATACATCTTTTACAGCCTTTGCATCAACCTAGTTTATACATTCAAGTTCTTAATTGAAATGTATTTTCTCAAATGTGGATTGAGAAAGCTGCAAATCTCAGTCAACTCCTATAGCTCAGGAATTCAGATTAGTTATACTTCTTCCAATTATATTCTGAACTAGAAAGAAAAAAAAGAAAGAGCTAAACACACAATAATGAAAATGTGAGTTATTTGCACATAACCCCCTTTTTTTTAAACAGTGCAGCTACACTGGTTGGTTAGGAATGCATTCTCAGCGTAGAGACTACCTAGATTCAAATTGAAATCCAGTCTGGCTGCCCGCTAAGTGTGTGGCCTTGGGCAAGTTGTCTACCCCTTCTGAATCTCATCTATCAAATGAGGATAATAATAGTAGTCACAAGAATTAAATGAGTCAAAGACTGCAAAGCATTTAGAACAATCTTGGGACCAGGGTACATGCCATTGGAAGTTCATGGTTTATAAAGAATTTAAAAGCTACAATAATCTGAAATTACTATCACCATTCATTGGCAATTCTAAACACTGTTTGGGATAAAATACTCCTCCCTGAAAAAACAATTGCTCATCTGAGAAAAGTTCTAAACAAATGCTGTGGTTACTGTTGAATTTTAACAGTATCATACATATGCAAGGATCAAATTGGGACATTTTTATTATCCATTTTTTTCTTAACCAGTTTATTTTACATGGTAATTATACAGTCAGCCAATTATACAGCTGACCCTGGAAATACACAGACAGTTACATATGCTCATCTCTGGAGGTAAATTCTTAGGCTCCATAATTGATGGAGCTTACTTTGGTCAAAATACTGCATTTATATAGTGGATTGGAGTGTGTTGATTAACAAATGGATTGTAAAGCTAAAAACACAGAACTAGAATTACGTTAATTTACGTATAAATCATTCTCTGAAATTTGCAGAATGTATTCTTTCGTATTTTTTCCAAGAATATTATGTTATTAAAAAGTATTAATCCATCTTATTTCATTTTTTGAATTTTATGTTTGTTTTTGTTATTATTATTGCTAGCATGATTACATATACAAAGTTCAATAAAAAGTACTCACTGGCCATATTTGCCTTCTGATCATTAGTATTACCTATATTATTTTAAGATTGTACTGAAAATAATTGTATCCTATGATGAGCTGTTAAAAATGAGCTGCTTGTGTCAAATCCACCAGGTAGCCCATGGCCTATTACAGACTAAGGCTTCAATAAATGCTAGTTACTATTGTGATTAATATTGTTAGTGCACGGCACTGCATGACAAATTCAGGAAAGACTGTTCACAAGAGCCCAGGGTAGATATCAGAAATATGTCGTCATTTTCCTTCTTATCAATGCCTCACCTTTGGTTCCAACTCCTCACCAGATACCATTCAGCACGCCATGTTTGTCCAGTACTTTATCATCGGTTCTGAGCTCCACCAAGAAGCAGCCCTGGGAAGGGAGACAACTTGGTGGTGCCCACTGTAGAGATAAGGAAACAGAATTCTACAGTGAGAAGGTCAGGAGCCTGCCAGGTGTCAGCTGAAAGGCCCAGGAGCAGACTTCAGCTTCCTGGTACAAATTATTTGTGCACACTTGGCATGTGATATCTTCAGAACACGTCATCAAGCCCAATTTACAACTAGGGCACAGAGGCACAGAAGGATTAATGAATTCAACTTAAAGTAATACAAACAGTAGAGTAACAAAAAACCCATCAATGGTATTAATAATTGAGCTGAAATTTCCTTGAAGATATTAACAGTAATGAGAGGTTGTTTAGCGCAGACTTGAAGTAATTGCCTCTCAGCTACTTCATTTTTGTCCTCATAACTAGCCTACAGGTAAGACGTAACCATATTAACTCCATTTTACATGAGAGGACTGACGCCTGCCTGCTAAGGAGATGAAGGAACTAGGTTTTAAACCCTAGTTTGTTCCATTGCAATCACTGCCTTTCAAATACCACACACTAATATCAGAGAACCACTTAGACTCTGAAAGCTGATTTGTTTAGCTTGGATTCCCGTGTTTTTAATAGACTAGCAGCACACTGTGTCTCTAAGCCAGGTAGTTTCATAAAATGCAGGGAAAGAAAGCAACACTGGATGCACACCCACTCTGTTCTGGGGACTGTGCTGGCTACCTCATTCAGTTTTGAGGTTGTGTGTCTGTAGATTTGTTTACTTCTGTCCATTCTCTGTGTGTGAGGCACCTTGGGCCACAAGCATTCCATACACTCTAAATCCCATAAACTCCAAATGATGGTATTCACTGGTGTTCCCATTTAAACTCCTTTTTCCATTATCTTTTCTCCTGGGTGACATTTCCCTGCCCTTTGATTACCTACTCAAATTCAGGCATATCAGTTATAGACCTTATAATATGCATAAAGCATTGTGATAGGCATGAAGATTACAAGAGGGGACAATGAGAAGAAACACAATATCCAATCCTAGTGTTTTATTCATGTTGGAAGATGTAACACACAGTGATGTTATTTATCATATCTCCACATATATGTTATTTTTTAAAATCACCTGTTCTTTAAACCTTTTTTAAGGAATCAACATATGCTCACTTTAAATTTTCTGAATTTTTAAAATTCAGAGCAGCACAAAGTAAGAGAAATCTGCAAAAACTACACTCTAACAAACTATTAGAAAAATTTTTTAGAAATTGTTTAGAAAAATTGTTTAAAATTGTTTAAAAAGTTTTCTAAACAAGTTTTCTAAACTTTTTCTAAAAGTTTTTCTAAAAGCTTCTAAAAGTTTAACTAAAAGTTAAAATACAATTAATGTAAATATTTATGAGATTATAGATATTATTTTTGTAATTATTTAAACTTTGGACACTGTCTCCTGCTACAAAAGATGAAAAAATTAACCAAGTTTATGTATATAAATTTGTGTCTTCTATATCTATAATATTTCTACTAATTGTCTAATTATAGTTCATTTGATTATCATAAATTATGTCACTTACACAGCTTTTAGCCCTGTCAGTTGTATAGTTTTATTTTATTTATATTGTGAATAGGAGTATTTTATCCATGTATGTTCTCAGCTAAAAATAAAACAAAACTCTTCATCTCATACTATATTTTATTTTCTTTATTTTGAACATTTTAACCTTTGAATTTCATTTTGAAATAATTTCAAACTTACCAAAAAATTACCAAAAAAAAAAAATAGTGACCAAGAATTTCCATAGACCTTGCACTCTGCTTTCCCAAATGCTAATAATGTCTTCCATAAATCACAGTACAATGATCACAATTACAAAGTTAACATTAACACAATACTAGCTAATCTTCCAATCTCACTACTTTTCCCACTAATATAACTTATCTAGTCTAGGAGCCAATCTAGGATCTCATATTGTATTCACATACAGTTATTGGGTGTTTGTACTTCTTAGCCCTTAATTTGTGTCCTTAATAAGTCCTTCTATAACATAAAGCATTTACTTGTGGTAAATTTCCTTCTCTTCGGGTTACAACTTCTTCCAAATTGGATTCTCCACTTTTCTTTGTGGCATCTCACACAGATATGGTAGTTGCCACCACCCCCCCATCCCGATTTGGAATGCTTCTCTGTAATGAGAGGATGCTAAGCAAGGAGAAGCATGCTACCCTGTATTGTCCTGCACTTCCTGCCTCTGAGTTTCCTGTGAGGATGTGATGCTTTGAGCTCCTGCACTCATTTTGCAGTTATGAGGAAAAGACTGGGAGAATTTTAGAGTCCTGATGTCAGTGAGCCCTAAACCAAGCCAAGAAGTTACCTACCTCCAGACTTGTTAAATGAGGGGAAATTGTTTTCTGTTTAATGCATCTCTGGTCAAATGTTCTGATTGTTGCAGCTCGACATAGCCTAATAGACAAAGCATACTATACTTTTATTGTTGTTGCTCAAGTTTATTTGCATAGTTGTTTAGCCACTGTCCATCTTGCTCAAAGTGAATGGTTCTGGCCAGAGAGTCTACTTCCTCTGAACTAATGCAATTAAATTGTCTTTGACCTTTTCCCCACTTTTATTTCAATCTTGAGCATCCTTCCCCTTCGAATTATAATTTAAAAGCTGAAGATTGCAGCCAATCTACATTTCTGCAGATATTTTATTCTAAATTCAATCAGAAGCCATTGGAGGGCTTCAGGATGAAAGAAATAGGTATATGATCAAATGTACACATTTCAAGAATTCCTTCGTTTGCTGTGGACTCGAAGCAAAAATAAGTCCACTAAGCAGCTCCTGAAGTAGTACTAAGAACTAACAAAGATATCATGGTGGTTTGGACCACAGGAAAACAGTGGAAGTGACAGGAGGTGTTTGAAGGTAAAGCCAAAGGGTCTTGCTTATGGATTGGACACTGAGTGCTTGGGAAGGTAAGAAAGCAAGGACAAGACATAGGTTTGGAGTCTGAGCACCTACATAAGTGGAGATTACACTTAGTAAAAATGAACCTTGAAGAAAAAGGAAGATTGTACATGAGATGGGTAGAGTAAGAAAACAAGAGTTCTCTTAAGAACAAATGAGAGAAATATGACAAGAAGGACTAACTATAGAGAATTCTCTTCCTTTCTTTGAATTAGATTTTTTCCAAATCTGGATTCTTCATCTCTCTTGTGCTTTTGCACATTGAAGAGACACTGCGGTTGCCTATGCATTGGGCACCTCCTTACTGTTTTTCCTTATTAGCAGAACCCCAACATTATTCGAGTCATAAGAGGCACTGATCTGTTAGAAATTGTGGGAGGTCATAAAGGCAAGACAAAAGACTACATTTTATTTCTTACTTTCTGCTAAGGATTGGTATTGTGTAAGAATTTGCTCATTAAATATTAAGCTTCCAAAGACCTAATGAGGTTACCATCCTGCTTTATCCTCAATTCATAGATAAGGAAATCGGTGTTCAAAGAAGTTAAGAAAGCAGCCCCTTGTTACGTGGCCCCAAAATGCAAGTCTGCCTCATCTCACTCCAGTGATGTGTTGTTCTAGCACACATCACTGTCCCTAAGACTCCACCGAGTCCATGGGAATGTTTCACTTAAGTTACCTGAACTAGTGTCTAATTGCCCAATCTGCATGACCATCAGGGATGTCTGGTCCAGTAGCAAAAATATCCCTGCTATGTACTTGTGTTCAGTCTCGAGACAAGTCTCTTTGGGAATGGTGTTGGGCAACAACATTCTCATCTTCATTATTAGGACTTGTAAGACTCACCCCCACATCCTCTGCGCTCATCCTTGCCCATAATAGTCCAGAGCAGGGACACAAATATTGAAAGAGAGCATTGGTTTTCAGAGATAGACTCTAGAGACCAATGAAAAAATATAATTGAAAAACAAGCCTTGAAATTTGATGTAAAATGTTTATTGCAATGAATGGAAAAGAAGCTGCCTTCAACCAAGGGCAGAAAGCACCAACCAGCTCAACAAAAGCCTGTAGGTATGGACTTCCAGCAAGCCCTAAGCACTCTGAAATGCCTTTGTTTGAACGTGTCTTCTTGTTTCAGTAATGAGAAAGGTGTTGCCTTAATTACTTATTTAATGTAAATTTTAATGGTAAAATTAAATTTTGAATAAACACTATGAAAAATCAAATATTAGAAATCCATTTCTTAAAAGCTTACAATAGTGGCTTGTCAGTGTACTATATGAGCTTAAATAAGATTATTTCAGATTATGTGTACAGTGCTGAACTATTTTAATCTAATTACGGTAAAATTGTATTTTCATTAAGATTTCTTCCTAATGCAAAAATGCTATTAAAATTATTTTCCTTGACATTCTCTTAATAAACTGGCTTAGAAACTGAATTTACATTTGAACAACTTGTTGTTTCTAGAAGAGGTGATGTCCCAGTGGGATTAAATGCTACCTCCCTTTTTCTTTAGTTGTGCTACATTTTAATGGTATTTTTTTTTGAGAGATAATTCTTTATGTCTTGTCAGCAACTTTAGACAAAGGTAATGAGTACCCCATAATCTAGAGTGTCACTAAGAACCTTAGAAAATTTACAGGACCTGAAGATAATATGGTTCTTGTGCCTTGAGGAGCTTACAATCTACAGGGCTGACAACCAAGTCTAAAATTTGAGTGAGCAATAGTAATTTAAGGCAAGTTCTTCATCCACTGGAGCTATTTTGGATTAAATAATTTTGGAATTAATGTAATCAAGATGAGAGATAAGATTAGGTTTGATTGTGAATTCTCAGGCTCATATAGTTTTTAACACCTATTTCAATAAACAGAATTGACCTAATAGACACCTGAAAGTGAAGACTAGATATCTTGAAGTACAAGGGCTAAAACAATTTAGTTGTGGTTCCTTATTTGAAAAAGCAAATATATGGAACAGTATGTCTAGGGTTATTACAACTAGTTTAAAAATAGGCCAAGTTCTGGCACTGTATTCCTCTCATGCTAGTATCGGTCATTTAAAATAGTAAATATTAAATACCAGTATGTGAGCTCTGCATCTAACCCACAGAAAGCCCATCCCAGATTTTAATGTTCTGTGTATCAAATACCCACTATGTGTTTACAATGGAAGTTTTATTTATGCCCCATTAAGTCAAAAGTATTGTAATTAGAGGCAGTCCAAGACTGCAGATTATGTAAACGTTATGCCTGTTGCCAGCCAGAATCACATGAAAATCACAACTAAATTATAGAGCAATCAACTTCAAGAATCATCTGAAGACTAACTGAACAGAACCCCTCTAACTAAGGATATAAAGAAAAGGCCACATTGAGACTACTGGGAAGGATGGAGACATGAAATGGGCTGACCCCAAACCCACAGGTAGTGGTTGAACACCGGGAGGAACACTTCAGTGGCACAGGTCCCCTCTGAAAAGGAAGGAGTCCCAGCTCTATACCAGGCTCCCCAGCTCAGGGGTCTTGTGCTGGGAAGAGGAATCCCTACAACATCTGGCCATTACAAGTAGCAAGGACTCTGTGCAACCTGATAAGACAGAAGGCAGCTGGAATCACAGACATTCTCTTAAAAGGCCCACACATAGATTCACTCACCCTCAAACACTCACCTGAGTTTCAATGATGAAGCAACTTAAGAGGTGCTGAAGACATACAGAAAAAGATAGAATTGTGTGGAGCCTGTCTCACAATAAGCCTATAGGAGGACACCATCTTTTCTATATTGAACCCTCTTCCAAACTTGAGATTGCATTGGTCTAGTAAAATTTGCACATGTGTGCCACCTTGGTGATGACCTGGGTCCCTTCTAGCCCAGCTAGTGCCCCATGCACCCCAGCCCCACAAGCTGCAAAAGACTTTTGCAACAACAAACAACCTGTGGCAGCCTGGAAAACTTCCAGTGGCAGGCAGTCAGCCACAACTTGAGTTGTAGCCTCTCTTGGGCAGCTCTCAGTGATCTATAGGCCTGAGGTGAGCAGTGAGTGGCCAAGGTGTTCTCAGGGCATTTTGAAAAGTAGTCTTGGGTCCGACACTGGCATAGGTGATAAATCTGCATTGACTTTGTGAAAATCACTAGCCGTTCCTCATGACTCTTTGGGACCCAGCTCTGTCAAGTTAGTTGCTGCATCACAGGGGACACTCTCAACACCAGGTTAACCATTTAGGACAGCACACCTGAAAAGGCTCTTTCAATGGTCAAGCTTTATGGTCAGCTAACAGGTGGCAACAGGCCTAGGGTGGCCCTAGGCCTTTTGCTAAGCTGCCCCAGGCCCAATACTGAAGGCAGCCAGCCTTGGTTTTCAGCAAGGCCACCACCACATGCCCCAGGTCCAGTACAGGCAGCACCCAAACACGTATAGCTTTGTGGCTCCTACCAGGCAGCCCCAGACTGGTCACAAGCAAGGTTAAAATTGGCCTGTGCGTAAGCCGCTCTCAAGAGGCACCAGAAACAACACACTTAGAGGTCCAATTCAGACCACACCAGAACACTACCCAATTAACTTCACATGTTTCATTCCCAAAAGGATGGTTTCAACAGGTATAAGAGCCCACTTGGGCAAATCCTTCTCTGAGGGATCAGCTGCCTCACAGAAACACATGTACTGTGGAGAAAAGGGAACCCTTATACACTGTTGTTGAGATTGTAAATTGGCGCAACCACCATGGAAAACATCATGGAGGTTCCTGAAAAAAATAAAAATAGAATTGCATTATAACCCAGCAATTCCATTGTAGGGCATTTATCCAAAGAAATCAAAACACTATTTTGAATAGATATATGCACCCCTATGTTCAATTTAGTGCTATTTATAATAGTCAAGAGGTGAAAACAACCCAAATCCCCATGAATAGACAATTGGGTAAAGAAGAGGTGATACACACACACACACACACACACACACCCACACACACACACACACACACACAATGGAGTATTACTCTGACATAAAAAGAATAAAATCTTACCACTTGCAACAATATGAATGGGCCTAGAAGGTATTATGATAAGTAAAATAAGTCAGACTGAGAAAGACAAATACCATATGCTTTCACTTATAAGTGAAATCTAAGGAACAGAATAAATGAACGAAGCATAAATAAACTCATATATAGAGAATGAACTGATAGCTACTAAAAGGGAGGAGCTTTAGGGGGATGAATGAGAAAAATAAAGGGAGTAGGAAGTATTATATAAATCGCTAGTTACAAAAGAGTCATGAGGATGGGAACTACAGTATGGGAAATATAGTCAATAACATTGTAAAAACTATGTATAGTATCTGAGGGGTACTAGACTTATTGTGGGGATTGCATCATGAAGTATATAAAGGCTTAACCACTATGCTCTACAACTGAAACTAATATAAAATAATACTGAATATCAGCTATAATTAAAATTTATATAGTCACAGAATCTAAAGTACAATATAGAGAATACAGTCAATGGTAGTATAATATGTACGATGTGAGATGGGTAGCAGACTTGTTGCAGTTCTCACTTTGTAAGGTCTGTAAATGTCTAATTATTATGTTGTTTTGTACACATGAAACTAATAAAAGGTACAAAAAAGTCATGCAAATAGTCAAATTATAATAAGCTAATGACCTGCGTATTTCCATATGGGTGAATGCAGATAGATCTAAATAGAAAATAAATGGCAATCCTATGTAAAAGAAAAGAAAAAGGATATCTCTAGATTTTTCATATTCATTGCTATAATAAGAAGTACACAGGTTTTCAGGTTTCACAATCAATTGTCAGAAAAACAGCAATTTTCATTAAGTATTTCATTAGCATCAGACTGAAAATTATTTTTAGATTACATTATTCTGAAGATATTATAAACCCATCTAAAATTTTGTGATTATTCTGAGATGGTTTTATGTTAACTCTAGAATCAGTTGGAAAGAATAACAATGTGATGTAGAAGGACAGACAGCAAATCAATAACTAAAAAATATGCTTGCTTTCAGGAAAACAGTCTGGTCACCTGGAAAATCACAGATACAACCTGAGAGTGCTCCCACATGGGCACTGATCTGGCACAGCACACTCCAAGCAGGAAAACCATGAGGTCAGGATGAAGTTAGGCCATCTCTCAGGAGGAGAAGCCTGAACATTTTCGGGCTGACCTTGATACACAGTGCAATCGGTCCAATCCCACTCAAAGCAAGTTTATACTATCCTACTCACATTGGCCCGAAGTTTGACGTGAACTGAGAAAACCGAAAGAGCACAATGAAGCAGAAGTGAACAGATGTGTAAACCCGGACACATCCCCAACGCTGCGTTAAGTTTGAAGATGAGCGCATCCTACCCACAACAGTGTTGTTCCGGGAAGCAGGGCAGGCGTACAGCAAGTTAGAAAAGAGACTGGTAATTGCACAATTAATAGAACAGTGAACACAAGTTTCAAAACCTACAATAAACCTCTATCCAAAAGACCTTACCTGTCAGTGATGCGCTGGACTTTGAATTCTGTGCTGCACACAGCCTTGCGAGGGACTCACTTCGGCCTACTGGCACGGGTATGGCTTACTTCCTGTCTGCAGGGATATGCTGCACCGAGCTGTGATGCTTTCTAATGAGTGATAAAATTCACAGACATTGCAGGTAATTCATGTCAGGGTCAGTCCTTGTGCAGAGTTTGATGCAGATGAAGATAAAGTGGTTCCTTGGTTAATTGCAATTTCTTTCTTTTAAGGTCAGTGGGTTTCTTGTACAGTTCTATCAGCATTAGCCCACGTTTAATTGTATCCACCTCCATGAAAACTAAATACTTGCTAGGTAAACCTCTTTTCAGGCTTGCAGTGTTTGAGTTCAAAGAAGTTGGCTGCAACTTCGGTTAATTTCTCACTATGCTTCTGGAGCTCCATGTTAGCACTGCAATGAACATACGTATCTTCTTTCCTTGAAACTGCAACAGTGACTTTTACAGGAGTTAAATCTACGCCATTCAGGTCCTTTACACTGTGACATAGGGATCAATGCACTGCCCAGCATCTTTCAGATGATTTTCTCTATTCTGATAGTGAACCACATCCTTCCTGGTTCTGATGGCAACCTTGGTAATAAAGTACCGGGAACTCCAGCAGGAAAAGAATCAGGAGACCCTGCTCCAGCACCACACTCATCCTCAACTTCAAATCCAAAGTTCCCTTCTTCACCAGGTGCTAAAACTCTGCCTAAGGGAACAGGCTGAACATCAAACGGGAGTTCTTTATAACATGTAAGAATATTCTTTAGGGTTGATTCTAGCTTCTTTAGGTCTTCTACTTTAAATACTTGAGACTGTGTGGACCATAAAGCCGCACTTCATAAGGTCAAGCGTGCTGCAATTCTGCCCATGGTTTTCTTTTGTTCTTCTGGAACTCAGAAGTATTGTGTTGAGCTTGGGCCTCTTCTTGTATTAATACATGGCTTGCTAACATCTGATACTCATCTATCATCTCCACCAGCTGGCCCCAAGAGTCAAAGTCATCACCTCTCTGAAAAATGGTGCCCCAGCACTGCAACAGACTCTGTGTCACCTCCTACATGGCCGGTCTCCACCTCATCCCCTCCCACTCCTACCCCAGCAAGGTTGGGCTCTAGTGTACCTTCTTCCCTGGGCCTGGCCCTGACATCAACAGGCCCAGGAGGCGACCGCTGCCACCAGTCAAGGATGCCACCTTCCATTCTTGATAGGGCTGCTGTGAGGACTGAAAGAGACATTACTACAGACAAAGCACACAGCTGAGAGCCTGATGTATAGCAGGCCCTTGAAAAAGGTTGACTCATTATTTTTGCCATTATCAACTTCAATCTACAATTGTGTCATCTGTGGCAACAATAATGCAGGTAAAGAGGGGCCATTGTTAGCCCCCAAATTTTGCAGCTATTTCTTGACCACAGTTCAACATCTGGCAGCCACAGACAAAGGAAATTACTGGAAGCAACTTCCAGATGCTGCCCACCCTGTGGGCTGAGTTACTGAAGGGTGTCTTAGTCCAGCCTTTGTAATGCTCAATGATCACTGAAGAGCGAGTGAGGGATGGGGCATGCTTAGATATCACCAAGGCAAAACTCAATAACACCAGTGAACCACATCCTTCCTGGTTCTGATGGTTTGCAGCCATTGGGCACCTATGAAAACCATAAAATATGACAATTAAGTCCAGGGCAGCAGTGGTGATTCGTCCACACAGAGGATTCACAGGGTACATTGATTATCCCTTGACTAATCCCATTATTAATTCCACACATACTTGTTAAATGTTTCCTTTGTGCTAGAAGCCATCCCAGGTCCTGGAGATACTGTAGTGAACAAGGGAAAATAAGATCCCTGTACCCAGCATCTTACCTTCTTGTGGGGAAGCAGATATAAACAAGAAAACAAATAATTAAACCAGAAAGATTTAAATGGTTATTACTCTTATGAAGAAAACAAAAGAGAAAATGTGATATGTAAGCTGTTAGTAGGTGGTGAAAAGTTGGAATTATGTATGAATTTTTATATAGTCACTTCCCTCTAATGAGGAAAGAATGGAATTAATCCTTTAATACAGGTTGATCTCTCAATGTATGCACATTGCAATTGTCTTGACCTTTTACATGGCTGCATAATATTTCTTTGTATAAATATACCTTAATTCTCTGTTGATTAGCATAGAAGTTGTTTCTATATTTTTGCAGTCATAATAAATGCAATATGTAATTCTATAGCTGTATGATAAATAACTAAAAGTAAAATCGTAGGGTAGAATATGCTGCTAATCTATCCTTAAAAGTTAAGATTTTACTCACACTCAATTTAAATAGCCATGTTTAACCATACTTTGGTCAATGCTAC
>PVJL010006801.1:27733-86672 GCA_004026885.1 Lyroderma lyra | reverse complement strand
AGTTTAATGTTTATTTGGGGACGAGTGGGTTAGGGAGGGGAGAAAGGGGAGGGGGTGGGAGAGGAGGGGGGGAAGCTAAATATAAGGTGATGGAAAGAGAAGTCACATTAGGTGGTGAACTTATTATACATCAAGTTGACAATGCACTGTAGAATTGTATGCCTGAAACCTATGTAATCCTTGCTAACAGATGTCACCCAAATAGGTCTAACAATAAAAATGAATTAAAAAAAAATAATAATAATAAAATAAAAAAAAAAAAAGAAATTTTTCAGATAAAACTGTTAATTTAAATGTTTAACATCTAAAAGAATTCATTTCAGAAATAGAGAAATATATTAAGGCACAGTTATATTACAAAAAAAATAAATAAACATGTGCCCTTAATTAGTTATTCTCACTTTGGTTACATACAAAAAATGTTACCTCAAATGTTTTCGCTACCTAAACCTCATTCTTTTAACACCTAACCAAAGATAAATTCACTACCTGTCAGTCTTCCTTTTTTTATCAGCTGTGGGACTGGGAGGGTGAAGGGTGAAATTCTTATGCAAGTCAAAATCCACTTTCCCTAAGGGTAGTTTAAAAATATACGAGTATAGCAGTAGTATAAACTACACTCAAAGAATCCTGGGAGTAAAAGAAAACAATTCAGCGTTCAGAAAACACTCCCCTTCCCCCATCTGTGCTGTGGCAGCTACCTAACTTCAGTGGGTAAGAACTATTTCTCTTTATCAAAAAGTTCCCAGACATAGAAATCCACCAAGCGTTCAGCAATAGATTCAAAAATCCAATTTCTTTCTCAGTAAAAAAAATCTAAATTCTCCAGAAAATTTTTAAAGAGATTATACTTTAGGTAAACAAAAGGGAAATAAAGACTTCAGAGGACAAATGAGATGATATGCGAGGAACTTCAGAAACAGAATTACATGATATGGCTATGCACATACATGGCTATAAAGATATACATCACAGTACTGTTTAGTAGCTAAATTTTGGACCACTAAATGACTACAAACAGTGGATTAATAATGGTAACATTAAACAATGAAAAACTGCAGTCATAAAAATGCTGTCGAATATTTTAATGTAAAATATGAGCACTCAATAAACATATGAAAGAATGAATGTTATTTTATTTTGAATTATCCATGTTTAAATTTTTCATTAAAACATATTACCAAATAAATTTATTTTAAAAGTGTGAGGCCAGTAAGTATCTGGCCATAAATGCCTCTATTTTTCTTATTATATGGCCGGATACTTTCTGGACAGCCCTCAACAACATATTGCAGCTGTGCAAAGTTAATATTCAGCACTGTTGTCTATATTCTTGGCTGGCCTAAAATAAAAGTTAAATATCTGAACAGTACAAGATAGCTTGTTTATTATTGAAATTTTTACTTAACATTTCAATGTACCAGTGCCTTACATAGGATAAAGGCAAATTCTAATTTAGAATAGTTCTGTATCTGTTTTATTTTAGACATTATAAACACAATCTTCCCTTTATCTTTCAGGTAGTTCATTTGGAAACTACACTATGTTCTTTCTAGTCAAAGAATTTACTCTTGAAATATTTTTCACTTCTCTGGCAAATTGCCCCCAATATCAAAAAAATTTTTATTGGCTCCATTTATGTTTGTTTTCTAATAAACTGCTTCTAATTATGAGAATTTAATTATCTGGATCTGACTTTGAAATCTCAGGCCTCAACTTTCTGTCTGAGCCTAAACAACCCAGGCTAATGCTACTTTGGTACATAAAATAAATCCTGACTAAACTGGACATCACTTCTAGGAAACACTCACTTTAGAGATGAGAACTTGAACCTGGTCTTCCAGTTATATAATTTGAAGATTCTAGACCTCTAAACCAGTATGTTACTAAGTTTAAATCAATGGCTATCTATCTAGTGAGCAGCTAGTCAAAAAACTCAAATTACATGTCTCAAGTTCAATAACTGAATACTATTTTTATCTCGGGTATTTTACAATGAGTTAATATAGAACACAACACCAGAAACAGACAATCCTCACTTTACATGCTTCCATCCACAGATTACTCACACCAATTTGCCCAAAAACAAACATTATGAGATATTTACTGAATTAATGAGTTATTTCCTATATGACAAGATTTAGATATAAAAGATGAAGAAAATAAGCCCTGATCCCTGATTTCCTGGAACTCACCTTCTAGCGTGGAACAAAGATTTGATGAGAAATGATTCAGATGAGTGGCACAACATGCAAATGCATAAAGTGCTCCAGAAAGTAGGAAGAATTAGCTCTGCTGAGCAAACAAGGTCAGGAAAGGATTCGGAAGATACGTGAACTCAGGAGGGCATTTGATTTTATGAATAAAACTGTTGAAACGATGTTAGCTTTTAAAAGTCCTTATTTGAGAACAAGATGTGCTTTGGCCATAAACGGGAGACTTATTTGTTCACTGCTCTACAACATCTATAACCAACCAATCCCAAGAATCCTATTACCACTTAACATGGCCACACTGAGATCTGACTTAATGGTTAAAAACTGAATGAACCAGGAAAATACTAAGTAGAACATTAGTGTCTTACAAAAGACAACAGTCTAGCTCATCAGTCTCCCAAGTGGTGGTACGCGTACCCCTGGGGGTACGTGCTGGGCCATTCAGGGGTATGCAAAAAAAAAAAAAAAATCAGTAATGGCGAAAAAACAAGCAAAGCAAAACAATGCAAAACGTTAGTTATGGAATAATAAATGTTAAAGTTGAGTCTCCGTTAATGGAGACAGTTCAAAATTACATCACAGTAGCGAACGATGATTGGTGAGGGCGTGGCTATGACCCCTCCCCCCAAACCGCTCTTTTACCGATCTGTAAGCAGTTTCAGAACAGCCCGTTTGGTTTCTAGAACTTCCCCAAACATATAAATCACACCCGTAGCCAGACTGTTTGATCAGTTTAGTTACTGAGTAAAAGTAAGTGTGTTGTCTTTAATCGTGATTCTTTTCAAGTAGTTTTATATAATATTTAAGTATCTGATCATCCTTATCAGTATTTAACTATGTTGCAAATATTGTAAAATTAAATCTGTGGTTTGTACTTTTAGTGTAGTAATTTTTCTTTCCTAACTTATCTCATTTCCACTATTTTACATTAAGATAGGCATTTAACAAAAGTGTCAATATTTAAAAACAGCTGTTTTAAAAACAAGGAGTACAATTTATAGAAATGGGTTTAAAAGGGGTACACAAGGGGTAAAAGGTTGGGAACCACTGGCTAGCATCACAGTAAAAATGTGTGTGAAAAAGAGTGAATAAAACCAACTAAAAAACAGAATTGGTAATAGGAAAACGACAATAGAGTCAAGAAACTAAAGAAACAAACATATTTACAACCCTACTCAAAAAGAGGCATAAGCAACTATTCTTTACACACAAAGCAGAACTTTTTTATGTGCTTGTTTTAAAGAAAGATCCTTATAAATGGTTTGGGGTTTTTGGGGGGGATAAAGGAAAGCAAACCATAGGACTAAACAGTTTGGTAACTGTTTAAGTGAGCCAAAAGTTTTTTTAAAAAAAAGAAAAGAAACAGAAAACCCAAATCCCAAAGCACTGACTGATCTCATTAGCTCTGCTTAAGAAACTTTATAGATGTGACTTCAGTCCTGGATTACACGTCTATATTTAGTTTATACCTAATATGGATAAAGTCCTGAACTAACAGCCATTTCCTCTCTCCACAAAAAGAAACTTCCTTGCTTTTTTTTCTATCAACAATGCAAAGATTAGTGTAGTCTCCTTTATAGGAAAGAGTTTTAAAAACAATTTAGCATGTTATTTTTGTTAAACTTGCTTTGACACTTCTACACTTGAAAATAATCCTAAAATCAAATGTGATGTTTGAGTCAAGTCCTTTAACAAGTTTATAAATAACCCCTTTAAAGTTCTTTACAAAATACTAATTAACTAGGCCCCAAAAAGTGCAGAGGTGAGGTAATGGAAATTTTAGTTTACTTTCAAATTTAACCAAGAGAACTGAAAGCAATCAAACTCATTTAACGAATCATCTAGGCTCACTGGTTGTTTAGTTAGGTTTTAGAAATATCCTTAAACATTCTTATTATTTTTTTTTAATTTTTCATGGTGATTGAACATTTGCTAGCAAATAGAACAAAACTGTTTCAAATAAAGAAAAAGAATATAAACAAATGAAAAAGCTCTAATGGTTAAGAATTAGGCTACCGTACGATCACAAAGAACCTATTACAAATCCCAGTATGCTACTTAGTAGGCATGTGACCACACAAAAGCAATGACCTAAGCCTCCTGTGTGAAATAGTACTTGATAGCACCTATTGCAGACTTTATATGAGGATTAACTTGGCTAACATATGCAAAGGGCTTGGCACACTGTTCCTGGACCACAGTGAGCACTCAATACTATTATATTATCTTATGACTATTATTCTGACATTAACAAAAAAAAAACAAAACCTACTGTTCATTTTATTATATCAGTGCACTTTATCTTATAAAAGAGTTAAGTAGATACAGGAAGCTTATAATATTATTATAAAATGAGGGATATTAAAGTCACTTTATGATCATCATATCATCTATCAATTATAGCCATGCTATAGTTCTAGTTTCATCATTAT
Source organism: Lyroderma lyra (assembly GCA_004026885.1). Lineage (NCBI taxonomy): Eukaryota > Metazoa > Chordata > Mammalia > Chiroptera > Megadermatidae > Lyroderma > Lyroderma lyra. The sequence goes on along the minus strand of PVJL010006801.1, from coordinate 82,024 downwards.
CCCATTGTGAGATCAGGTAAAAAAAATTTACAAAACAACAATCTCAGGGTCTAGAAACAACTTAACAAATTAGGAGACTTCAACTCTTTCTGCCCGTACCCCTTAAAACTTATTAAGCATAAAACTTATATAATCTAGACCAGTTCAATTTCTTTTGTTACAAATTAAATAAAAAGAACCTAATCTCCCTTGCATTTCCTCAGCATTTCCCCTAAAGAGACTGTTAGATAAATGCCAGTTAATATATGACCAGTCAACTTTACAGGGAAGACCATAAAAATCAAGGAATAGTGAAATACAGTAGCAGAGGAAGTTAAGTGATATATACATATGCCCAAATCTGTAATTCAAAGAACTTCTGCAGGACCACCAGATCTTATATGCCAAAGATTATTCTTTACTTCTTTTGTGTTCTCACAAAAGAGGAGAAAGAGGATGAAGAAGAGGAGGAGGAGAGAAAAGAAAAACATTCTTACTAATAATGGACTCAGCTTTAGCTACAAGTTCAAGAAGAGCTGCTGGAGTACCCTGGTGGTGTAGTGGCTTAAGGCTTTGTCACTGGCACTGTCAGCGCTGTGGTCTGGGTTCAATTCCCGGCCAGGGAACTATCCACATACCAAAAAAAAAAGAAGAACTGCTGAGGTGGATGGTCTAAGATGGCAGAGTCCAATCTGACAGTCCTTTAGTTAACTAATGTCAGCTGGATCATGCTTCACTGAAGTTAATTCAGAAATAAATTCAAGTCTAACCTTGGGCATTTGCACTAAACATACTCTTCTCATAAAGAGTGGAAAAGTTCCCCACCTACTTGTAGTGACAGCCTGGCAAATGCTTCTTAATCTCCACTAACATCCTGGAGGTTGAAATCAAATATATTGAATATATCCAGGCATGTCCAACCTACGGCCCAGCACAGCTTTGTATGTGGCTCAACATATATTCTTTCAAAATCCTGAGATTTTTTTTACGATCTTCTTTTTAGCTCATCAGCTATCATTAGTATTAGTGTATTTTATGTGTAGCCCAAGACAATTCTTCCAGTGTGACCCAGGGAAGCCAAAAGGTGTGACACCCCTGAATAAACTAACAGCCAATACAGTCTTAACTCAGCATTCCAAAAGGCCCATGGAATAATAAGAAAATGTTTACTATGTGTCAAACATTAAGTGTTTTTCTTACATTAACTCTTTTAATCTTTACAAAAACCCAAGAAGTAGGTACTATTACCCCAGTGGAGACACTACGGTAGCTAGCGAAAGGTAGAACCAGGACTGAAGCACTGTCTACACATGGCTCCAGAGACCATGCTCTTCTTAACCACTACACTTAACCACATAACGCTAAGATCCACTCTTGCAAATGACAGCTCGATTGCCTACCTGAAATATTAATTCTATCTTCAACTCTGAAATAATGACTATTTAATGCCTTATATAGGGTACACAAATAATACTGTAAGTCAACAGTCGTCCCTTGCTTCTGACTTTGTAATCACAGATCTCGAATATTACAAAGGACAGAAAGAACCTTTACCAGTAATACCTGGGCAACACTACAATCTAGTACAGAGGTCCTTGCTGAGTCACCAGGACAGTGACTGCAACTCTTCTCAAGGGCCAGAACAGTCATGGACTGTCCCCTCAATCTTTTTTATTTTGCAAGGGAAAAAAAGGTCAATCTGTTCATTTCAATCTCAAATAAGAGTCATTTTGAGGCACTAAATGAAAACAGCAACTGTGGACTGAACCCAGTGATGTGCATCATACTGTCGGCCTATTTCTATGGCTTCTTGTATGAATATTTCTATGAATTTAATAAGCATTTGCTTTTCCCTCAATCATGACAGTTTATTTCTTTTCCCACCAGCCTCCCTAGAATCAACCCTGTGCAAGAAAGAAAAAAAAAAGCTTCTGTATACTCCTTCAGCAAACATTAAAGAACAATCAAATGAGTTAATAACAAGTAATGCAGTTAACGAAGTACCTGGCGCATACATAGCATATACCCCATAAATGTTTATATTATGTCAATTAAGTATAAAATATCTTCTATATATTTCTTTTATTTCCTGCATTTGGGAAATGTAGTAAAAAAAAAAATAGTAAGTCAGTAGGAATAAGCATCAATTCTAAATACACACAAACGAGGCCTTCGTACAGTGAAAAAGGCATCTGGTGGGGATTACGACGACGCATGGAAGGGCCTGCCCTCCAGCACGGTGGCGTATAGTGCTCCTTCCAACACCATGGATCTTACAGCTCATACTTAAAAAAAAGAACTACCTTCCTTTCACGTCCATCCCCTCCAGCTACCAACCCGTCTCTTCTAACTAGCCAAGGTCCCGTTGGAGCGGGCCTCACACACTGATTCTCCCCTTGCTGCCCTTCACTCGCCCTCCCACCCTTCTGGCCTCCCCAGCAGCACTGCACCGCAGCTGTAACTAGTGAGGTTACCAATGACCTCCAGGCTGATACATCAAATAGACACTCATCTTATTATACTTGACACAAATGGTCACTCTTTCCTTCTCAAAACCCTCTCCTACCTTTTCTGGTACCTCGTTTTCGTAATTTTCTTCTTCCCACCACTGCTCTCTGACAGTTCCTCCCTGTTCTCCTTTTCGAGCTTCTCCTCCATTACCCAACCAGCAGGGTTGGAAGTTCCTCGGAATTCGTTCCTGGGCATTTTCCCTACCCACAGAATGATCTCATACTTTAAACACCGTATATCAAGCCCCAAATTTCTCTACCCTACCTAGACTTCTTCCTGGGTATCGGATTTGTATATCCACCTTTCTAGTAGACATCTCCACTTGACACATCATCAAAACCTGTACATTGTCTGCTCCCCGCCCCCCGATAAAAGGCACCTTTATCAACCAGTGATTCTAATTAGAAACCCAAGTCATTTCTCATACCTCTCTTACACAACTTCTTCAATATCTTCCTAGTGACTCCTCTCCAAAATTTATCTCAAATCTATTCTCTTCTCTCCATCATCACCCTACTCCAAGCCACCATCATCTTTATTGATTGTAAGGGACTCCCATCAGTTTTTCTTGCTTCCACTCTTGCCTCTCTAATTCATTTTCCACAGAGTGGCCGGAATACTCATCTTAAAATGCAAATCGAATCAGGACATTCACTTGCTTAAACTGCTGAGAACTACTCTTATTACTAAGGGTAAAAATTCACATGACAGACAAGGACATCTTTGATGTTGTAGCCCATCTATTTCTCAATCTACAACTCACTTTTGTTCTCTATTCTAGGGACACTCTCAATTTTGTTGAATTTATATCCAGCCTTTATAGATGCTGATTCCTACAGCCAGGAATGCTCTACCCGCTCATTCTCTTAATTACTATTCATCCTACATGTCATTTCTCAAAGTAGTCCCCATTGAGCCCCCATCTAAATTGAGTTTCCTGTTACTCTTCTCAAGATGCCCTGTTCTCGTCCTTAATGTAATCATATATTGTCTTTGTGTATTTCTTTAAGAAAAGCCTCTCCCACTAACAATAGGTTCCACAGGTCTTAAACACATTCAAATTTAACATGACAAAAACTAAACTTCTGATCTTCTTCCCATCAGAACTAGTTCTTCCCAGCCTTCCCATCTCAGTTAATGGCAATTCCATCATCCTAGTTGTTTAGAACAGAAATCTTGGAATCATCTTTGATTCCTTTCTCTCACATTCCACATCCAATCCATCAGGAAATTGTTATCTCCACATTAGAAATATATCCAGAAACGGTTCTTCTCATTTTAGTCCAAGGCACCATCATCTCTTCGCTGAATTCCTAAATAACCTCCTAATTATTCTCCTTACTTCTGCCCTTGGCTTCCTATATGCTATTCTCTGCAAGAATGCCCTTTTAAATAGAAAACAGCACCCTCCCCCCCCATCATCCTCTATACTTCTTAATCTTCTTAATTTTTCTTCATAGCACTTGGCTCTAGTAGACATATATTATTTGCCTCCCCCCACTAAATATGAACCCCAGGTATCCAAGCCACTAGATCAGCTTTTCATATCTGTTAAATGACTGCATGAAAGAACAAATATTATTCTGGCAGACAGAAATTGGAGGTAGGGGAAGAGGTTAAAAGAAGCCAAAAATATTTCAAATGATGGAAACACCAGCAAAAATTTCCATGAATTCAGAGAAGAACAGGGCATGTTCGGGACTAATGTAGCTACAATATGAGGTAGATGTGCAGTTGCAGTGGGTGGGAGATAAATCTGGAAACACGAATTGGGATCATGATCTGAAAGACCCTATTTTTCCATTTATAAGATGCCCCCATGTATAAGAGGACCTCTACTTTTCTAACCCAACATTACAAAATCAGTATCAACTGGTTACCCCCAATTCTTAGTCTAACAATTTTAGACAAAAGTATTATCTTATACATGGAAAAATACAGTATATCTAATTCAATAAACAACTAGAGAAAGTAGGATACATTTAAGATTTGAGGTAAGAAGTATCAGTTTTACTTTAAATAGATTAAAATTACAGAATATAGCACAACTAATTATTGAAGGAAAAGATAAAAAGATAAAAAGATAAATAACTGATAATGAACCATACTTAGTAGACTCAGTATCATACAAACTACCCTTCATTTGTTAGCATACAATGTAAACATTTCACTCATTTCTAAGTCAATTATCTCATGTAGGTTGCCACATAAATCTTAAGGTCTTAATTCAACTGGATTTTTAAAAGTATATGAGACAAAACGTCATTGTACTCTATATTAAAAAGCCACCATACACCAAGGCTCATTTACTCACCTTCTGACTGTCCATTCAGCTATTGTGAGCTCCTTGAAGACAAGGGACCTGTTCTTAACTCCTTTCTCTGTCCAGCACTCAGTGCACAGAAAGTATTCAATTAACGTCTGCTTCTATTATGATCCCTATACTGCACTCAACTGTTTTAGGCAAACATTGTATCTTATATCCTCCAACTATAAAATGGGCATATCTTACCTACTACATATTCAAGAGCAAAATTAACACTAAAAAAGTAATTTGGATTTTCAGAACAGATTTCTCCCAAAGAGCACAAAAAGAGGGTGTACCTTCAAACCATTTCATCACTACCTACACTATGAACAATTCTAAGGTGTTGGCAGATTTCACAACATAAAAGCTTGCTTTCTTGCAGCAAAGATCAAACAGGGTAAATGCTCTTTTAGTGTCATTTAGAAAGATAAATCCAGATACAATATGAGTTTCTTTGATAAAAATAAATAAAGTAAATTTTCTTCAAGCCAATTCATTTAATACATGTTACATATTAGATTGGGCTTCATTTTTCATTCATCCAAGTATTCTGCTGTCATGAAGAACATTAAGATATTATACATAAACTCTCTTCGATTTTTCATGCAAGTTTATAAAAGAGACAAGGACATATAACAAAATATTAACAGCAACCATTTCTAGAAAGAAGAGGTATATGTGATTTTTATTTTATTTGTGCTTTTCTGTTTTCTAAGTTGTATACAGTAAACATGCATAGCTTTTATAATTGAAAACATTTTTTTCAAGAGAATAATACAAACAAATGAATACACTACAAAACAGAAAAGAAAATTATTTTTCAAATTTAGGGCCAATATTTAAACTAAAACGGATTAAAGTTAGCTACCACTTAAAGTTAGCTAAGTCATTTTTTTTTAAAAAGCTAAGTTACTCTTATTTTTTTTTTTGTATGTGGGTAGTTCCCTGGCTGGGAATCAAACCCAGGTCACAGCGTTGACAGTGCCAGCGCTGAAGCCTTAAGCCACTACACCACCAGGGAACTCCCCTAAGTCACTCTTTTAAAAAGCATATTTTATCAAAGGTCCTGCTGACAATTACAAAATGCAAATGAAGTCTATATTATTGATGGCTAACAACAGTTCTGACATGATTTACTAAATAAACAAGCTCCAAACATTTTTAAAACCAAAACTTGATTCATGTGTTAACTAAATTATGCTGTACCCTGGAACATCATGTAAAACTTCATACCCTTCATAAATTTATGTCTTTGAAAATGTTTAAATTCAGTCTGGGGCATATGTATATTCAAGGTCAAAATTTCATTTCTTAAGTATAAGCACCTTCTTTTTCTCTTGATTAATCTATGTAGTCCAGTCTCACAGCTGCCACGCTTCCATCTTCCTAAGTGTAAGAGCACAACAGACTAACATGGTTGTCTTTAGTTTTTCGTGAACTTTCACCCTAGTAGTTTACCATCTGGTTTCCACATCCAAAATAAAGTAACTAATTGTTAAAGAAAGAAAATATGCATAGAATTTACATATCCTTAAAAGTTCTTAATTACCTCAACTTTCATCTAACTGTGTGATATTGTATTCTCAAATGTTCAGACTCTGTTTTTTTCTATTCTTGCACATACCAATCAATACACGAGAGGGCTGTCTGGAAAGTATCCAGCCATGTAGTATGAAAAACAGAGGCATTTATGGCTGGAGTTTTTCCGGACAGCCCTGGTATAGCTATGTTCCATGGTAATAAGTTTCAATACTTAAACTATTACAGATGATTGACATTTCACAATTCTATTGTAATGAACACCAAATCCTTTTCATAAGAATGAATGATTTCACATGTAAAGTTGGAAGTAATAATTTATTACAAAAAAAGGAAGAAAACCTGTTATACTCCTTGCTTATAATCACATTGTAGGGAGTTCCCTGATGGTGTAGTGGCTTAAGGCTTCGGCGCTGGCACTGTCAGTGCTGCGGCCTGGGTTCGATTCCCAGCCAGGGAGCTACCCACATACCAAAAAGCAAAAAAAAAAAAAAAAAGCAAAAAAGCAAGCAGATTTTAAATAAATAAATAAATAATCACATTGTATTCAGCTTCAAGAAAAGCAAAAGAACAAAAATTTAAAAACTATGAAACAAAATATATGCATGATGAACCAAACCCTGGTTCTAATACTGTTACTTCTTCAAAATATTAACATTAAAATTTAAGATACTCCTACTCCGTCTTTGGCATAACTGTCAAACATAGTCTCATTTATCTACATTAAGTTATTTTCATAAATTTAGACTAATATAGTCTCTAGGTTTTATATTTTAAACAAAGGAAAATAATAGAAACCAAATAAGGCTAATTGATATTCCTTGTACCAATACTTGATACTGAGCACTGAGGGATAAAAGCCAAGTCTCAAAAAAAGACAACAGGATTAAAATTTACAAAAGAATTCACAAACTGATGTCCTGAATTAAATTTAGTTTTTTCTGTTAAATCATACTTCGATGGTCTGCAATCATGACCTAAATGTTATTTCCCTTCAGAAACTCCCTTTCCATTCAGCACAACAGCCTCTAAAATGGGCAAACCCATCCTAACCTACTCCCCTACTTGATCAAAATCTTAATTCATGTCTTAATCACACTTCCCATCCTGCCTAACACATTTCCCTTTTATGGACTAATTCCCTATGCAGGAGACAGCAGAACACTGAAGCTCCACAGCTTTAATGAAAGAGGAAGTGGGAAAGTCCTGCTCACCATCCCTTAACTGGCTCTAGGCATTTTGGAAAACATCCTTTCAAACCAAACATGACTTTTAGGGACAGCCAGGTCCTCCACAATGCCTCTTTTCTATTATTATTCATGCTGTGTTAGGCTTCTCAAGTGCTCAAGTCCTCTAGGCTCAGAATTCTGTTTCCTCCCAACTTTGGGTCCCTTTCTCTCAGATTTTTACATTTAACCAAAATTATCACCTTGGCCTTTGCCAAGAGTGAGTGAGTGGTGCTGTTAAATCTTCAGGAACAGCTCAGACAAAACAGCAAGAACAGAGTTCCCATTAACTTCACATTTTTTACATTCATTTCTACCTCCTAAACTTTCTCCTCTGGAAGCCTCAAATGAATGGTAAAGCAATTATATCCAAGGTAAAACTGTATAGATATTAAGTTAGTTTTGTTTAATTATTAGAACAAAGTTCTCAGCATCATTGCCTACAGAAAATTTACTCATTTACCTGTTTTTTAAAAAGAGGAGGTTGAAACGTGCCTCGAAACAACAAAGAATTCCCACTTTATGCTGGCAAAACAGGTAAGAGTTGGCCCATCTGTACGATCCATTTGCACCCTCCTAAAGGCCACTGGGAAACTGTTAAATAGACAGTAACCCCAAAAATAGGAAGTGTTGGGAGAATAAACAAAGCTAGGGTAGGTAAGTGTTTGTATTAGCAAAAGCCTAAATTAGGTTTTAAAAGTCTCATCCTTGACTTTTAAATAATTTGCCTCCTTGGCACTATGGATTTGAATTATTCCTGGTTCCTCTTCATTCAAAACTATCAATCTACCTACTGTTTTCTGCATAAGGAGTTTACAAATGATGCCACAACTAACATTCCCATTCTTGGCTATTCCCCATCTACCTATTTCACCCACTTTTTCAAAGTCAAGTTCAAGCCTACCCAACTTAATATAAACCACACTTTACTCCTTAAGCATATACCATCTTGTATTACTGTTTTCTTTCCCATAAAATTTATAAACCTAAAGACAGGAAATGTTTAATAATTTCTTATGTTGTCCATAATACTCAACATGGTTCATGACAGTAAATGCTTTAACCCTTTCCCTGCATTAACTGACAAGTTTTTTTTCAAAATGTGTGAAAAAGTCACAAAAAGTAAAAAGTTGATATTTTGACAATTTTATGCATTTAATAACATTTTGAGCTGCTCTGTATAAAAGAGACATTATTTTTATTTTAAATGTTTGTTAATATGGTAATAAATTTACCATTATATTGAATTTTAGCAAAAAATACTCAAAACATACTAAGTGGCATCAATTAGATTTAAGTATAAATTAGAATCGAATGGCACTGATGACATAAAAAATTTATTACAAAATGTTACACAATATGGCACACAAAACATCTTTGTTGTTAACAGTGCAAGCCATAGGAAAACATATTTGAAAATCTTGTAAATGAAGAAAAGTCCTTGAAACAATTTCACACTGAATAACAATTTTGCCATGATTACAGTATTTATATTTTTAAGTAAATACAGTTAAGATGGTACATTTTATTAAAATTGTTATTCATTCTTGAAAAGCAGAAAACTATACATGCACTTTACTAAACTTCACTACCCCTTGTGGGGTAACCTGGAACACCAGTCAGCAGATGGAAATACTCATTCGGATATAACCGATAGAGCAAAAGGGTTAAGTTACAGATACTCGATCAGATGGAAGTGACTTTAATGATCATCTAGCCCAAACCTTTCTGTATAACTTGCTTATATGAATTATACTTGACAACCAGAATGCCACCATTTGCTTTTGTAAGAACAATGGTTCATAACACTTGGGTTAGGATTCTGCAGAAAATAAGACTCACATAGAATATGCAATTTTAAGGATTTACAGAATCCCTGAATCCTATTAATGACGCCTACATTTAAGAAGGATATACTATCATCAGCAACATAAGGAGGTGTTTACTGTGTGCCATGCACTATTTCTAATGCTTTACGTGGGGCAGTATATGGCTAGTCACATTTCCCAGTAATCCCTGCAGTTAGATGAAACCATGTGATTAAGTTCTCCCCAGTGAAATATGAAAGGAAGTGACAGGTAGAACTTCTGAGCTGGGGTCCTTCAGAGAGAAGTGCCTGTCATTGATTCGTACTCTCTACCTCCCACTGGCTACAACCAGGACTTCTGAGCCACCAATTTTGACAACTCAGAGGACAATGTTCTGAGGGTTGGTAGAAAAACAAGCTGGAAAGAGCCTTAATCCCTGTATGACTGAGAAGGAAAGCCACCTCAACATGTAGGATACTCTAACTGTACTGTTAGGTGAGAAAGAAAAACTTCCATCTTATTTGAACTATTGTTCAGGGTGTACTATTTATTATAGCAGCTTAAACTACCCTAATTAATATACCAAGATTACCAGTTAATCCCCTCAGCAACCTTATAAAATTGTTACAATTATCCTGATATTAGAGGTCAGGAAACTAAAGCACTGAGAATTTACAAAACTTGCCTGACACACTACTGGAAGCCAGATCCAAGCCAAGCAGTCTAGCTCCTGGGTCCAAGCACATTAGAAACCCTACCAAATATCTCAAAAGAAACAGCTATTGCTATGCGTTAAACTACTCTGCACAAGATTATCTTTTTTTACAACCACCACCCCAATCCCAGCAGCTTAGTGACTACTACCAACAGTGATCATGCCAATTCAAAATGACATGCAAACAAGTTTAAATTTTAGCCAATAAAAGTAAACTCTGCAAAGAGACTATCTAAAACAAGATCAGAAATACCATCATATCATATCAAAGCTACTGGGGGTGGGAGGAGGCTGTAGTGTCCATAGGAGTTAGGTTTATACAAGCAAAAGAAAAAATAAAAAAATTTAAAAAAAAAGAAAAAATCCAAAAATCCAGTCTTTTCTCAACTTCTCATTTTGTGGTTCAATAGTTAATATTTATTTTTACACAATACAGAAATCTTGACTTCCAAATCCTGAACATAACCAAGAAGAAACATTGGTGGAAATTACAAAAGAAACGAATAGACTAGAAGTACTAAATAATGGAGGAGGAACATGGTGGGTCAACCAAATCACATGAGGCTTTGGAGGCTAGGCAAAGTAGAACACAGGTCCCATGGTTTGAGAATCACACCTTCAGGATCTAAGTATAGTAGTTCCCAGTTCCAAAACAGAGCAGAATATATTGACTGCAAAATGCTCAGAAAGAAAAAGAAACACTTTCATTTCAACCATTTGGTATTCTTACATTCCAGGCACCCTGAATACAGACCTCACCCTCAAGGAACTTACTATCTAGTATGGGATCTGCATATAAATATGTACATACGAAATGACATACAATTAGCATTTATTTGTTTACCACATACTAGACACTCTTCTAAGCTTATTACATGCCACATATAAAATTAACTAATTTAATTCCATGAGGTTGGTCTATTAATATCCCAACTATGCAAATGAAGTACATACAGAAAGGTGTCTTGGAGCACACAATTAGTAAGTGGACAAATTGGATTAGAAACCCAGGCAGTGGTCAGATAAGACCTTATGCCCTTGCTAAAGAATCTGAACTTCACCCTGTTGGTTGGTGGTTCTCAACTGGGCTGGTGTTATCAAAATATATACACCTACCAGGTCTCTCAGGGGAGGGAAAGTGGGCATCCATGGTTGAGGATGACTGCCTTTGTAAGCCTCTTTTACGACTGGAAGGGTGTCCTACCCTCTCAGTATTGGGGTAAACATACAAAAATTAAACATTGCTATTAATACAGGTGATGGGGAGTCACTGGACCCATGGGCAAATAATTCTAAAAACAATACTCACAAGGAAGGAAATGAAGCTTTGAGTCCAGTCACATTAGTTGAGAAGGTCCTAGATAATTTCTCTTAAGTTTAAAGATACCTAAGCAGGTAGGCTCAATTATCTTTTTACATTTGTGTGCTTTAAGTGCAGATAATAGTTTTCTGCTACAAACAGCTATCTTTTGACAGAATAATTAACACTGTTTAACACACCACACTGGACAAACCTAGCCTCTGCCCCCTCAGTGCTCTCAAAATAACTGTAATTACAAGGAAGGGTATTTTCCCCCATTTGCATTTCCTATACATAGTCTTTGAGAAGAAATTAAAAATAAAAGACCCTTTACCACAATTTACCTGGTCCTTTTTTCTCCTTTGAAACAACCATACTGGTTTATATCAGTACAAGTTTTGCCTATGCCGACACACAGGGCAGCAGAAAACATTTCAACCTCTTACTTCACAAACTAGGAAAATAAGTCTCAGAGAGGGAAAACAACTTGTCTAGGGTAACCCAGCCAGTGAGTGAAGAACTGTGACGTGACACTGCTTCTTTGCCACCGAGACCCATGCAAAAGGCTTTTACAACTTTGGTAAGCAGGATGCTTTTAGCTGGTTAACAAACATCTGTTTATCATTATACTTATAAAAAATATAATCACCACATCTAATTCATAGTTTCACAGGTATTATAGCTTCAAGTTATGTTTTTTTTAAGTGAGTTGTATTTAGTAAATAAAAATACTGACCTAACACAAATACATAAACCTGGAAAGGGCTACCTACACAAGTGACTCAAATTTGGGAAACGATGAATCACGCCCCTCTCCTAGTTTCAGGGTTAAATTAATAGTAAGCAGGACATTAAGCATTGATCTCTTCCTCTCCGATTCATATACTTCATTTTTTCTTCTCTTGCTGTACTGGCTAGGACCTCCAGTACAATACTGAAAAGAAACCATTTCTGGTCGTATCCTTACCAGATTCTAAATTTAATGCTACTTCTAAAGTTTCACCATTAAGTATCATGTTTTTTTAGATTTTTATTAGATACACTGTTTTTTTCGTTTAGGGAAATTCCTTCCTATTCCAAGCGCAGTAAAATATTTCAAATAGTAATTTCTGATCCGCCCTTTGCCCTTCTCCAGGCTGCCTTCCACTCTTCTTTGCTTATTTTAGCTTCCTTCCTAAATTCTCTATACCTCAGAGTAATCTATCTGCCACCCAAAGTAACTGAGACTCTCTGACGATATTCTGGGGGTTCTATACCTGTCTCCTATTTCAGTTCCCTAGACTAAAATGTTTCTAAAACTTAACTGAAAGTAAATTCTAAAACAGGCACTGTTTGGATCACTTGCGGATTAGTTCTCTCCATGTGTCAAATACCCGCTTCAATGTCTTCCCTTCTTTCATATAAAAACTCAGGGAAAGAAAAAAAAAAAAAAAAACAGAACAAAATTGTTCTGGATTTCTGCTAACTTTCCAATTCAGAGCCTAGCTTTGAATGAGCCTGCCGGAGTAAGTGACTAAGAAAATCCCGAGGATTTTAAAGAAGTTTTGAGGGGGGCAGCTGGATCCAGATGTTCCCAGCTTCTTCTGTCTCTTTTCCCCACTCTCTCTCTCTGTCTCTCTGCTAAAATGAAACCTATTAAAGAAAAAGTAGATGGACAGGGCTAGTATTTGTGAGCCAATAAGGTAGTTCAGGACATAAAAACTGAAGAGACCAGAGGGGGAAATCAACCCTCTTAAGGCCCAAGCAAGTTAAGAATTCTTTCCCTCGTCAGTTTTTTTTAAACAAAAGGGCACACACAATCTTTCCCGAGGCAGCCACACCGAGGGGAGCAGCCAAAATGTTGCATCATACAAAACACTCCGCGCTTGAGAAACAAGAAAACCAGATGGTGGTAATACACCGAAGGCAGGAAAACCCAAGTTGGGAATTTCGGGCTTTTCCGGAAGCCTAGGAATGTCTGCTCTTTTTTTGTTTGTTTGTTTAAGACTGCGTCGAAAATTAGAGTTACAGTTTCGTAGCTGCGAGGAGAGAAATGTTCTTTTCAGAAAGCGTTCAAGGAAGTTTTCGGCTCATCCTTTTCCCCACTGGCCCACGGCTCGGGCTCCCAGGCTGGGAGTGAACCTGGAGGGCTATGGGGTGGGATGGGGGGCGGTCGGGGGCCGGGCGCCAGGGTGGGCGTGAGTGACAGGGCCATCCCGCCCCGGTCCTGGGGAACTCCGGGGCCCGAGGGGGCGCAGCTCGTTCCCCCCGGGCGCGGGACCACGGTCTGGCATCCGCCGGAGCCCGCGCGGCTGGAGACGGTAACCGCCGCCCTGAAGTGCTGCCTTTCGGAGGTCCCGTTTCCACCCCGGCTCCCTCGACAGGCCTCGGCTACGGGAAGGCGAGGGTGGGCCCGAGACAATGGGCCGGGGGCGAAAGAGCAGCGCTTCGCTCAGCGCCGGGAACCGGGCGCCGCGCGGGGGCGCCGGGGCTAAGGAGCGCCGGGCGCTCAGGGACGCCGCCCCCAGCGACCGGGAGGACGCCAGGGGCTCAGTGGGGCGAGACGCCCGGCGAGTGCTCACCTTGACGAAGAGCTCGATGATGGGGTCTTTGTCCTCCTCCTTCAGCCCGTTCAGCGGCATCGACAACGCCATGGCCCGCTCGGCTGGGCTACACAGACGGTGGTAGCTGGGGCTACTTCTGCTCCGGAGCGGCTCTGCTATGGGCTGCCGCCGCGCTGCGCCTCCCTGGACAGTCCCGGCGTCGAGCTCCCTCAGCCTCGAGTATTCAGCACCACCCCACGCCTCGCGCGCGACTCGAAGCGGCCGCAGCCCGAGCCGCTTCAAACCACGGGGCGGAGCCCAGGGCGGGACCTCGTTGCAGGCGGGGCCAAGGCCCGGCGTCTCTGAACTCTCCGGAGGAAATGGGACGGCAGGACCTTGGGGGCGTGGCCTCGGGCTGGGGAGGAGGACAGACCTCCCCGAGGCAGCTAAGAAGACGGGACCCAGGCTCGGGGGCGTGGTCTTGGCGCGGGCAGTGAGCCACGCCTCCCGAGGGGGCAGAAGGGAAAATCCCGCGGGGGCCGAGCCTGACACCGCCTCCCGCAGCAGCGCGGGCGCTGCCTTGCGCGGCTGTGGGCGTTGTGCCAGGTGACTTCACGCGTTCTGCCGTCCTGGAGAAGTGAGAAGACGTTCTTAGCCCTCTTCTAAGCTTCAGCCCCCACGTTTCATCGCCCTTCCCCAAGCGGCCACTTCCCCTACTCATTCTGTTAAACTGAGCTTCCTTTTCCAGGACAACTTTTTGAAAAGTTTTCATCCCCTTAAAAACACGTTCTTTTTCCCTTCTCTGACATCTTCCTTTTTTCCTTCGACTTGCCTGTCACTTGTATGTGGGGAGGCTGCGTATTATTAACAACTATTTAGGAGGCCCTCCTGTGTTCCAGGCCCCTCGTGATAAATAGGGGCAGGACCCCTCTGCTAACCCAGTGTCTGCAGACCACGAAGGACTCCCATACCATTGCCCAAGTGGTTCCTCTTACCTGGACCCGATTTCTTTCCCGCATTCACCTGGCAAACTTGAGTATGCATCAGATTTACCTGGATGCTACACCCAGACCTGCTGTATCTAATTCTCTGATGCTCCTCTAGAGAAGGGAGAAATTCACACTTTAACAAGCACCAAGACAACTGCACTGAGAACGGGGGCTGTGATACTTCGAGCAGGGCACCTGGTAGCACCCCATCCAGGTTTGCTACTGTTGAATGCCGGGGCAAATGTCACTTCTCTGGAAACAGTTACATCTTATCTTTCCTCTTCTGACTTTCTGTAATACTTGACTCACAGCTACTCCTCCCCACTTCCCAGGTTAGGCTGAGTGATGATTTCCGGGAAAGGCCAAGCATGAGTTTGTCTCTACATCCTTGGTGCATAACAGTTAGGTTTCATGGATGATTTAATGTTTGAACAAATGAAATGTACACAGAAAAATACAATGAAACTTGCAACTTCTTCTTCTCCCACACCAAAGCAAGTTGCTCACATATCATTGTAGGGACACTGATAAAAAGACAGTGGACCCCAGAGGTTAGGAGCACATGCTCTGAAGTCAGATTGTCCTGAAACTTTAAGGTCCCTAAACCCCTAAGTCTCAGTTTCATTATCTAGAAGAGGAGGGAGGGCAGTTCCTGGTTCTTATCTTAACCACAGTCCTGTTCAGTCAGTGAAGGCTGTTATCACTGCATAATGCCTTGGACTGTCCCTGTTCACCCCTGCAGGCTGGGATGGCATCACATTCAACTCCCTCCATGACCAGCTTGTTTGTCGAAAAAAAAGAAATAGGAGGCTACCCCTTAAATGGGGACCTGAGCCCAAAACAAACTGACTGCTGGGCTGGAATCTGAACTGAAGCCACTGTTCGTTTTTCAGAGAATCATGAGCTATATCCAAGTTCCCTTCCAGCCTCCCACCACCCCCACCCTCACGCCACCTGAAAACGATCCAAAATGGTGAACCAGGCCAAAGCAGATCCAAGAAGATCCAGATCTAATAGAGCAAGTGGAAACTCAAGGCCCTGGACTGGCCCTGAAGCAAAGGACTATTTCCAGGCTGTTTTCAGAGGTATACTCAAGGTTTTATCAAATTCAGTTTGAATCAATGAATATTCACTGCGGTGAGTGCGTGTGGCAGGCCTCAGGCTGACCTCCCAGCACCAGGATATGAAGATGAGCAGAGCCCGAAAGACTGAGCAGACCAGGGTTCTTTAGGCTCATTGATTAAACTCAGATCTTCACTGGTAGGAAGCCAGGAAATTGTCTTCCACAGAGCCCTGAGGTAGTGATGAAGATCCAGGCTCAGACACAGAGGCTCTGCTTAGAAAGCTGGTCACCGTCACTCACACCAACGTTTGCCAATTTCCATCCCCTTTGTCAGGCAGAGCTGAGCTGGTCTTGGGGGAAGGGGGCAGGACAGACAGGGAGAGACTATTTCTGCAGGGGAGGGTCCATACGCACATTGCCTTCAAGTGTCATCTTTGAACTTTGAAAGGCATGCAGATTTTGCTCCTGTGTTTTATAACACACACTAATCTTGAAGATGGGTGGAGACTTGTTCTCCTCCCTCTCCCATGCACACACCTTTCTGACCTCATCTCTTACTACTTTTCTCTTTGCTCTTCACTCCACAGCTGGCCTCATTGCTGCTATTCCCTGAACATGCCAAACACACCCTTGCCTCAGGGCCTTTGCAGTGGCCATTCTTCCTCCACAGAACGAACTTTCCCCAGAATTCCTGTAGTTCCCACTCCCTTGCCTCCTTCAGGTCTTTGTTCAAATGCCTCCTTCTCAGAGAAATCTCCCCAGATACCATCCTATTCAACATTGCAAGCTGTTGTTCTCTCTCATTCCACCCTCTACTTTATTTCTCTCCACCCTCTGACATATATTTTACTTATTTACTTGCAATATTATCTGCTCCCCCCAATTAGAACATAAACTCCATGAGGGTAGGAATTTTTGTTTGATTTTGTTTACAGCTATTATGCCCAACTCATGAAACAGCTCATGGTACATAATAAAAACTTATGGAATGAGCGATTGTGCCATGTTCATGCTAGGGTTTCCTGGACCTCTGGCATAGTCTTTGGAGGGTCCTGCTCACCCAGTCTGGGGAGCCAGGTGCTTTGTGTTTGTTTATGATTGCCACTTCAGAAGAAGTTAGGTTTTCTAGAGAACAAGATGGCATCTCTAGAAAGCCTCCCCTGATAACACGCTTCCCTCCTCCCACTCCTGTGGGGCTGCTGGCTGACGGTCTCAATCCCACTTTGTGCAGTTAAGGCGAGCAAAGTGCTACATACATGGACCCTGAGTTCCAATCCTGACTGCATTTGCTACCTCAGATAACTTATTTAACCTCTCTGTGCTTCAGTTTCTCCTCTGCAAAATGGGTCTAAAAATGGTAACTATTAGATAGGATCCAACGAAGTAAATCTATGTGAAGTGCTTGGAATGGTGCCTGGCATGTGGTTAAGTGCTCCATAGGGACTGGCTGTTACTATTATACCCATCTGTTTGTAATCTCAATCACTGAGCCCCCATGTTGCCTGCCAGACACCTAGATGGGTGTTTTCATACCCAATCACACTTATTGTTCATAGTGAGGAATAGTTTTCATTATCTCCATTTAACAGTTAAGGAAATTGAGGGTCAAAGGAATTAAACACAAGTTATTCAATTGGGAAGATAGTGGAACTGAGATTCAGTCCCACAGCTGTCACTTCTTACTATACTGTACAGTAAGTATGCATGGGAAAAGGTAGTCTCCTACCCATTTTTCAATGCCCAACTCAAATATCCCCTGCTCCAAGGAGCTTTCTTGTGCCAATGCATTGGTCTGGATTCTACGTCACCCATGAAGGCCATCAGCTGGTGTTGCAGCTGCCAATGGGGGCTTTGTAGCAAACTGCCTGATCTCACATCCCAGCTGGGCAAGTTAGTAAGTCAAAACAAGTTTCCTCATCACTACAGCAGAATATAACAGACCCTAACTCATAAAACTGTGCGGATTAAATGAGATAAGCCATCTAAATCTTTTAAGAATATGCATTTAATAAATGTTAGCAATTATTACTATTTTTAATCAATGTCTTCTTCCTGAGTATACTGTGAGATTCTTAGAGTGCAAAGAACATAATCATATCCATCTTTACTTGACCAAAATATTTAACTTTCCAGCTGTGTGATTTTGAGCACTTTATCTCCTCTATAACTTGCTTCCTTCATATAAAATGATGGTAATTACTATACCAACCTCATAGGGTCATTATGGAGATTAAACAGGAATGCCTGGCATATGCTAAATGCTCAATAAAAATTAGTTATTATTGATGTTCTCCTGTGCCTAACTCAGTGCCTGAAACATAATATAATAATAATCAGATTAAGTAAAAGAACAAATTTAACATTTTTCAAACATTGCCTTTTAACCTCCCATCTCCTAAGTATCATAACGTGTTTCTCTCACTATGACTATAAAAGGTGTTCAGTTAATCTTTGGTGATGTCAGTCAATCCAGCTATGGAAAATCCCAATGCAGCTTCGAACTTCAACTGTGTTCCCATGATGTGAATTAGATCCTATAAAATCCTGCTGATTGTGACTTAGCCATAATTTTGGCTAATGTTTAACCTGAAGGCTGTGTCCACAGAAGCATCAAACTTTCCTGCCTCCCTATGGATCCAGGCTACCCTGGAGGAAGCAAAGTCATTCCACAAACACCGGAGCAGAGACACATTTGGTTCAGCTTTTCTAGGCTCTTAGAACAGAATTCCAGTCCATGGGTCCAAGTTCTTCCTGGCCACAAGTCCCAGTAGATGGACCTTCATTGAGGGGAGGACCATTCAGGTACCATTTGTAACAAGAGTACAGTGGAGGGGAGTTCCCTGGTGGTGTAGTGACTTAAGGCTTCAGCGCTGTCAATGCTGTGGCCTGGGTTCGCTTCCCAGCCAGGGACTACCCACATACCAAAAAAAAAAAAAAAGAAAAAAAAAGAAAAGAAAAAAAAAAGAGTACAGTGGAGAAAAACTGAGGCTCAGAAAAGTTAAGCAGTTTGCCTAGGGTTATACCTGTGTTAAGTAGCAGAGCCAACAGTCAAACCCAGATCTCTTTGTCCTTGGTGTCCAACCCTAGCCAGCCATCTGCTCATAATGCTGTCCTCAAAGAGTTTTTATGAGCATTAAAAAAGATGGTGCATGGGAATTCCCTGGTGGTGTAGTGGCTTAGGCTTCGGCGCTGTCAACACTGCGGCCTGGGTTCGATTTCCAGCCAGGGAACTATCCACATATTAAAAAAAAAAAAAAAAGATGGTGCATAAAGTGTTTGGCACGGTGTAAGCATTGCAAAAATGATAACTTTGGCTTCTTCTTCACACTCCTTCCAACTCCTCTCCTTAGCCCCATGGCCCCAAAGTCAAAAGATTTTGTGTAACAAGCCACTCTGC
Organism: Lyroderma lyra; assembly: GCA_004026885.1. Classification (NCBI taxonomy): domain Eukaryota; kingdom Metazoa; phylum Chordata; class Mammalia; order Chiroptera; family Megadermatidae; genus Lyroderma; species Lyroderma lyra. The sequence goes on along the minus strand of PVJL010006801.1, from coordinate 62,667 downwards.
CACTAAACTGGCTTAGGTAAATCATTTAATTTAACCATGCCTCAGTTTATTTTTCTGTCAAGTGGGGAAATAAGTCTATATCAGAGGCTTTTGTTGAGTCATGGAGAGAAGGAAAAGTTTACACAGATGTGGGAGGTCATTAAAAACATCAAAAGGAATTTATTAACAGAACATCAGTGGGCACGAGATCTACTGGGTTGGCTGTTGTCAACATTAGTTGCAAAGAAAACAACTGAAAATCTATTACCAACAATATGGAACCTCATGAAAGTGACTAAAGTTAATATATATTTTAACTTTAATATATAAAACTTTAGTAAATATATTTAATATTTAATATTTAATAGTTGTATATATTTTTATAAATCAATGCCTTTCTACGAGTATATGCAAGGCTTCTCCAGTTAAAAATTGTAATGGTGGAGTTCCCTGGTGGTGTAGTGGCTTAAGGCTTCATCGCTGGCGCTGTCAGCGCTGTGGCCTGGGTTCAATTCCCTGCCAGGGAGCTACCCACATATAAATAAATAAATAAATAAAAATAAAACCTCAGTTTCTTTTTTTTTTTTTTTTGCTTTCTGGTATGTGGGTAGCTCCCTGGCTGGGAATCGAACCCAGGCCGCAGCGCTGACAGCACCAACGCCAAAGCCTTAAGCCACTACACCACCAGGGAACTCCATAAAACCTCAGTTTCTAATAAAAAGTAATTAAAAAAAAATTGTAATGGAAGAAAAGAGCCTATTTATTAAAAGCAACCCAAAATAGAAAAATATCTGAGAAATAGAAAGCATATTAATATGTGCAAGTTTCATTTGAAAAAATGTTAATGCTTTTGAGAAACATATATATGACAAAATATATATACTCTCAAGAAACATTGAAAATGCTGAAACAAATGGAGAAACATAATCTATCCTTGGATAGAGATTCAACATCATTTTATCAGGTCTTTCCACATTTTTTTATCATATAATTTGAGGCGATGCCTCTATCTCATCTTTGCATGCCTGTATGTCACATTTGCATACCTATATACCGTCTTTTCAGAACTGCGTATCACACATGCAGTTCTTTCTGGAAGGATGCACAAAAGTTTGGTAATGGTACTTACCCTCAGAGAGGGTACCTGAGTCACTGGGGACAGAGGTGTACGTTATTTACTATGTGCTGTTTTGTTTTGTAACTCTAAAATTTTGTCCTATGGGTATGTATTACCTATCCAAAAATTGATTTTAAAAAGAAAAACCAGCTAAAAGAGCATTCTGAGTGCGATTAAGCCTAAACTTGTGGACAGTCACCTTTCCAGTTCTGCAGCAGGGAGCTGTGTGACCTCCAGCAGCGCTTACCCTCCCTGCCCTCTTGGTTTCCGGCCCTGTCACACGTCGGGTGTCACCCGGGTGGGAGCAGAAGAAACCATGTCTCCTGCTTTGCACCTCACTCCTGTCCGCTGCATCCAGCTGCTTCCCAGCGAAGACTGGTCTTGTGGATGGTGGGTGACACAGCCTCTGGGCCTGGCTCGCTCTCGCTCTCCTCTCTCTCTCTCTCTCTCTCTCTCTCTCTCTCTCTCTCTCTCTCTCACACACACACACACACATACACAGTATTAAAACCATTTGGGCGCAATGAAGATCTGTTCCCCTGGGAGCAGAAACCCTACCCTCAGCCCCGTTTGGCCCTGCTCGCCTAGAGACTGTCTCATCTTGGGAAAGTTACAGGTTTCATTTTGTCACTTGGAAGCTGCTGTAGCCAGGAAGGGAACCCGAGTTGACTTAGAGCCAGGGCCTTAATTGGATTGGATCCCTGCGGAGGCCATTAGCCTCTTGCTGCAGCTTGGCAGAGAGGAAATACTTCCTCCCCCACCCCTATTCCCACTCACACACACCCCAGCCAAGATCTTCAATGGCCTACCACCCAAATAAGGCACTGTATTAAGTTTCCAATTATTATTATTCTCCCTTCCATTTTAGCAACTTTTTGCTGTTTCCAGACACTAGCAAATACTATAAGCACTATGAGTAGTCTCATGTGATCTCTTTATTCACTTATGTCACAAATTTTTATTGAAGGCCTACTATGTGCCATGCACTGTTCCAGGCCCAGGACAGGCAGCATCTTGACTTTCATGAAGATTACATCTATATTTGAAAAGACAGACAATAAACCAATCCCCAGGCCAACAGGACTATATCAGGAAGTAATAAGAGCTACGAAGAAGAATAAAACAGAGTAAGGGGGTGGAGAGGAGTGTTGGGGCAGGGAGTAGAACAACCTCTCTAATAAGATAACATTTGAGTAAAGACATGAAGGAAATAAGAACAATATCTAATAAAAATGAATTTAAAAAAAAGAACAATATCTAAGCAAATACTGCTCTAGGCAGAGAGAACAGTAAATGCAAAGGCACTGAGGCAGGACTGTCCTTGGTGTATTGGAGGAACAAAAAAAGAGGCAGATGAGAAATCAAAGATCTGAATGGTTTGGTGACGTGTGTGTGTGTGTGTGTGTGTGTGTGTGTGTCCAGCTGTCTATATCTATACCATTAAAACGAGTAATCGGAGTTCCCTGGTGGTGTAGTGGCTAAGGCTTCAGCACTGTAAATGCTGCAGCCTGGGTTCGATTCCCAGCCAGGGAACTACCCACATAAAAAACAAACAAACAAACAAACAAAACATTAAAACTAGTAATCATTTGAAGAGAAAACAAATGTTTGTTGGCCAAATACTAAGCTGGTGCCTCTCTGCATTGCGATTCCATGTGTGCGGAAACTATGACTCTGGGAAGATGGTGGCTTGTTTAAGATCACACACCAGGCTCCTGAGCCACTCTCCTTGCTCGAGCCCGCTCCTACCTCTTTGGAGTGTTCTTTCTCTTCAATAAAATCTCTCTTTGTAATAAAAAATTAAAAAAATAAAAAAAATAAAAAAAGATCACACAACCAGAGTTTTAAACTCAGGTCCAGTTATACACCTGTCTCCCCTCTAGACCACAAGCATTGTGAGGGCAGGTCCATGTCTATTTTCTATACCTTTGTATGACTACCACATAGCACAGGGCCTGGCCCAAAGTGGATACTCAAAAAATGCTGACCCAATGATGGAAGATCTCTATCTTCAAAGCCTGTTCTGATTCTAATACACCACTTTGCTTCCCTTTCAAACTGTGATCCATCCAATCATTGGAATAGCCTACAGGTTGCTGAGAATGGACCTGTTGATGAGGGTAGAGGCTAGTGAAGTCAGCCATCAGGATGATGGCATTCTGTGCCTGGTAGCCGCCGCTCAGAGCCACTGACTGCCCCCTTGGCCCACCTCCCCACCCCCACCTCCACCTCAGCTCCAACTTCCTCACCAAGCCTAACATCCCAGCCTGGAGGCTCAGAAATCTAATGACTACATCGTCATCACTTATTATTATTATTATTATTATTATTATTATTATTATTATAACACTATCACAGGTTTATTGTACATTCAATATATGCCTGAGTTAGTACATTTGCATATACAATCCCAGTTTTGCAGAGGAGGAAACTGAGGCTTAACGATATTAAATCACTTGCCCGGGTGAAATAATAAGCAGCAGAGCTGAGATTTAAACCCAAGTCTATTCTGACTCCAGATGGTGTACTTTATTGCACAGCCCTGCCCCCTCCTACCCACTGGCAGTAGTCGCCCTGTGGGCAGAGCCCTGCGTTCAGCAGTCTTCTCCCAGGTGCCTGTTCTGCCCTTTGCTCCTTGACCTAAGACTATGGATATGACCTTCAATATAGAGAAACAGATTTCACCACAGAGGGTCCCCAGCAGAGCTGGTGACCCTGACTCAGATGAGGTGTCCATTCCCTGCTGCCTAAAGGTACAGGAACCCAGGGGTGATAGTCCACTTCCCAGCTGCTCCCCTGCACATAGAGCAAAAATCAACAATCCTCTCCAGCCATTAAGCTTGATTGGAATAAGGACATTTCATCTCCATTCTTGGTCTTTCACAGTTCATTTATTTGGTACTTTGAGGCCTGAACAATCAGCCCTTTAGATCACAGTTAGATAGCAGAGGAGGCGTTAAACTATTTGAAATTCAAACAGGCAACTGTGGTTTTTTTCAAAGCTGAGCAGTGTCCTTCACGCTTCAAAAGAATAAATGAATTCCCCAAACCCCCGCCCCAGCTTCACCGAATCTCATAAAGCCTGAGAGACCCACACGCAGGGGAAAGGGAAAAGCAGCGGGTCGATGTTTTCCTAGCTGCATCCCACGCCTGGGCCAGGTCCACTTCCCTCACTAGGCGGTCATTTGGGTGATACTCGGAGGCCTGGACTTGGTTGATTGGTTGGTTCCCTATATGAAGCAGTTGCTAACCTCCTCACACAGAGCTGTGCTTCCTATTTCAATGTCCAGATTTCAACCAGCCCTTGTGCAGACACTGTACATGACAGAAAGACAACAGCCTTGCCTGAGCTGATCACGGACATGGGCAGGATCGTGAGAGTTGAGCTCAAAGCTTGTCCCTATGACCCCCACCCACCCCCTGCACTCCCAACTGCATCCCACACCTGGGCCATGTCTACTTCCCTCACTAGGTGGTCGTTTGGGTGATACTCGGAGGCCTGGACTTGGTTGGTTGGTTGGTTCCCCATCCTGCCTGGTTTTCAGGTGAGGCTCTAGAAGGAGTCCTTCTCTTGAACCCACTGAGACCCTTCCGGCCACCGCATCTAACCTCCCAAGGCAGGATCAGAGTCCCTAGAGTCACCTAGCAGGGCCCCCTGAGCTGGATGAGCATCTGATAGAGCATTCGAAGAGAGGCCAAATCCAGTCCCAGTGGGGTGGGAGAGGAAGACAAAGACAAAGACACTGAAAGGGGGCCGGTACCTCTTCCTGCCGATCAGAAATAAACACTGTAAGAATCAGCAGGAACAGGATATTTACATGACCTTAAAGCCTCACACATTTCTTATTAGTTGCAAGGGTTGGGGGGGGGGGGCGGGGAATCGTAACTTGCACGGTGGAGAAACCAGACCGCCTCTTACCTAAATGCTCAAAATGAATTTCACTCTCTTCAGGCCCACAAACATCAGGGGTGTCCGAAAGTGACACCCTGAGAAGCACCCAATATCAATTTTGTAACATTTTAGCTGAATCTAGTCATGAGGAGACATTAGATACACCCAAATCGAGTAACATTCTATAAAATAACAGGTCTGTATTCTTCAAAATTTCGATGTCATGAAAGGTAAACTGAGGCAGGTTGCTGTTCCAGATTAGAGGAGAAGAAAAGACATGACAATTAAATACAACACACGCTCTTGGACCAGATTTTGTGCTAGAGGGAAAAGAATACTTTAAAGAACATCACTAGGTCAGTTAAAGGTCCTAACTGTACTGGGGGTCCGTAAGAGGATGGCCTCGTTCTTGGGAAATACATACCGAAGCGTTAAGGGATGAGGGGGTGTGATGCCTGCAATCCACTCTCAGATGGTTCAGAAACAATGATATATATCCCATAATTATGTGTGTAACTATGTCTACCTATTTGTGTATCTATGCATATCTACCTATCTATATCTATCTAATAACTGTCTAGAGAGAAAATGTGGCAAAATGCAAAAAAAAAAAAAAAAAGGTGACTCTAGGTAAAGGGTATTTAAGAGCTTAATGTTATTCTTGCAACTTTTCTGTTAGTTTGAAAGTATTTTAAATGAAAATAAACATCACAGGGGTCCAGAGGGAGGAAAAGCTGCATCCCCAGCTGAAATCCCAGGAAACATTTCCCACCTCTTCTTTGAGTGACTGGGGTGGCAGACTCATTCTATGATTTCGCCCTCTTACACGGCGACGTTTTTTTTGTGGGTTGGTTGGTTTCCTTTCGCTAATAGCCAGGAAGACAGCCCAGCCCTCTTAGATCATCATCACTGGGGCCACCGAGTCTGGCAATCAGGGTGGAACCTTCCAGGCGAGCCAGCTGGGAAACATGGTGAGCACCAGCTTACCCGCTGGTTTTTCCAAAGTGAAAAGGCGATTCTGAGCCTCTAGGACCCGCGCTGGAGGATGAGACGGGAGAAGCACTACTATGTCTGTGCAGAGACTTCGGTTTAGCACCCCACCCCGCATTGTCTTAAGTGGAGCTAGGAATCAGGGGACCCAGGAACCACCTTTTCTGTTGCCTGCTTGTCAAGGGGCAGTCAAAGACACTGGTCAAATGTTCGCTGCTCCGTTCATGGTATAAATGACTGTTGTCTTTTCTGAAGAGGCGACGTGCGCAGTGGCTAAAGACCCCAGACGCTAAATTCAGACTGCCGGGGTCAGGCACTGCTAGCAAGGGACTCGCTGTCACTTCGCCTGCAGCAAACCTCCTCACCTCCACCTGACTCATTTTCCTTGTCCGTAAAGTGGGGACAACACCCTACCTCAGAGGCCACGCTAAATACTCCACAAGTGTTCGTTGTTACTATTATTATTAAACACTCCACAAATGTTCATTGTTACTATTAATTATTATTAACCACAGGGCCTGCCCTCCCAGAAGTGGCCAGCTGGCCAAGAAATCCGCCACTTTAAGAAACTGTGTAATGAAGCCTGGTGACTGCTGGGTTAGAAGTGCGTATTATTGCCACGAGTATGAAAGCACAGAGTGGGGATGTCTACCTTGGTCTGGGGTGGAGGAGAGTCAAGGAGGGTTTTCCGGAGACAAAGGTGTTCCACACACATAAACCGAGCACCTGCTCTGTGCTGAACACTGTTCTGGGGCCCGTGAACAGCACGAAATAGTCTGCACTCATCGATCTTCCATTCTAACAGGGAGTCTGGCTCTATCACAAATAAACAAATAAATGCTTCATGCATCAGAAGGCAATGTGCTATGATGAAAAAAATAAAACAGGTTAAAGGGATAAAAAGTTTACCTGGGAGCTCCCTGATGGTGTAGTGGCTTAAGGCTTCGGCGCTGGCACTGTCAGCGCTGCGGCCTGGGTTCGATTCCCAGTCAGGGAGCTACCCACATACCAAAAAGCAAAAAAAAAAAAAAAAAAAAAAAAAAAAAAACACCAAAAGTTTACCTATCTGTGAAATGGGCATACTACAAGCACCTAACTCAAACCCTCATCACAAGGATTGAATGAAGTAATGTGTATGTAGAAAGTACTTACCATCCCAGTGTCTGACACAGAGTATTAAATACTTTACATGTTTGCAAATGCTCAAGAAATATTTATTGATTTGAATGGATTATTTCATTTATTTATTTATTTATTTATTTATTTATTTATTTATTTATTTTTGCTTTTTGGTATGTGGTAGCTCCCTGGCTGGGAATCGAACCCAGGCCGCAGCGCTGAGAGTGCCAGCGCCGAAGCCTTAAGCCACTACACCACCAGGGAAGTCCCATTATTTATTAATAAAAAGAATTTTTTTAAGAATTTTTTAATGCGTACCAGGCCCTGACACCAGGATGACAAGATACAGCCATAGTGTTCAAGAAACTCATAACAGTCCGGATAAACAGGCAATTCCAAATACCACGTGATAAGAACCAAAAGTTATGGAGTGTTAGCTATGTACCAGGCACTATTTTATCGGTAATCTGTATGAAGTCATGTGATTATTACAATTCTGAGCTAAGCACAGTTTCACAAGTGAGGAAACTGAGGTACAGAGAGGTTAGGTCATTAGCGCAGAGTTACACGGTCCGTGTCAGAGTGGCACAGCTAGAATTGTGCCCTAGGGAATCCCAATGTGTTATGGGAGACCAGAAGAGGGCCCCTGACAGGACGGATCAAGGAGGGCTTCCTGGAGGAGACTCCATCTAAAATGAGACTTGCATGATGGGAAGAGATTAGCTGGGGTAGCGGGGAGCAGAACCGTTCAGGTAGAGGGAACAGCTTACGCACGAGCCTGAGGCGAGAGGAAGTAAGTCCTGCTGGTGCCCAACCATCAGTCTGAGAGGGGGGCGTGGGGAGGATGGAGCTAGGCTGTGGGGCAGGGGCCCGTCAGCGGTGGCCTTGTACTCCCCCAAGAAATGGGGCCTCTGTCCTGGGTGCCGGGGTGCCCGAGGAGCCCCGAGGAGCCAGTGAAGAGCAGCTGCGTGCCTCTGGCCAGGGTCGTGCAGTTCTACTGGGGGAAGCAAACTTGTTAATGTGAACGCTTTGCGGGGAGGGGGTCCCAGTGCGGCGGGCGGAGAGGCCTCAGCCGCCGGGCGCCCACTTCTGTGGCAACAGCCGTTTGGCTGGTAGACTTCCCCGGGCAAGTCAGTCTTCCAGTGGCCCCCAGTGTCTCTCCAAAAGGGGGTGTCTCTTAAAGAACCAGAACAGAGAATGGGAGAGGGGAGCCCAGAGATGGAGCCCAAGGAGGACAACCTTGGGACCCAGTAGGGATTTGGGGTTGGGGTCTGGCTGTTCTTGATTTTAAAAAGATATATTTTTGAGAGGTTATTACGCAAGCACATGGTAAGATAAATAAATAAAAATTCAAGCAGTCCCACGGAGCCTACAGCACAAAGGCGCCCCCTCCCCAGCACCCCAGTCTCTCATTTCTCCTCCCAAGGCCACACACAGAACAATTTTCCTGGGTTGCCTTCCAAAGACATTCTGTGCATATATGCATAGGTTTATGTAAATATAGCCCATGGAGGAATTTTAATAATGAATTTCAGTGTTCTTCTTTGGGGGAGGGGAGCCCATTAAAAAGTAAAATATGCTTATTGTAGAGAATAGTGGAGGAAAAATACCCAGAGCAGAAGAGCAGAACAGAAAGCTAAGCTACAAAGGCGATCACTGCTACCATTTTCAACCCAGGGTTTCTGCTTTAATAAGAAAAACAAATAACCTCTGACTGACATGGTAAAAAGCAGCTTTGCATTCTCTACCGCGTTCCAGCCGCCCCCTCCCACTGGCATGATATTTGAAATAATGAGAATTATTATTACTTCAAATGAGAAAACGAAGACTTGGAGAAGTCAAGTCCCATGAAGCAAGATCTCTGGGTTCTAGAGCCCCTTGACGCATCAGCTCCCCCACCTTCTCCCTGTCTCTCAGGCCTGAGGAAGGGCCACCTTCCTGTCCATCAGAGACAAAACCCCTGGCTTCCCGCCTTTGTCTGCCACTTGCAGGTCTCCCTGCTGCAGCCACCACCAGCAACAGTGACTCATGGCCTAATGGGATTTCTCTCCCTCCCCTCTTCCCCGCTCCCTCCCCCCGCTGGGATGGGCGCTTGGCCAGAGGGGCTCAGCACTGGCTTTGGGGTCAGACTGCCTGGAGTCGAAGCCCAGCTCTGCCCTTGCTAGCGGTGTGACTTGAGGCAAAGCACTTAACCTCTCCTATTCTCACTTTTTCTATCTGCAAAACGGGGAATAACCACACTTCCTCATAGAGCTGTCAGGAGGATTAACCGCCGGTGAAATGTGTGCACATGGTGAACACTCAGTGTTTAGCTGTTATCCTTCTGGTCCTCCCAGCCCAGAGGTGAGGTGGGGAGGGAGCAAGATTTGTGTTCTGAGGGCCTTGTCTCCAACCCCCGCAACCCACCCCTACCCTGCCCACAAGCCCCCACTTCCCAGCAGCCCACAGATCTTTGCTCAGGCTGCGCCCTCTGGCCCTCTTCCCAGGCATTCCCAGCTAAGGAAATCTTTCTCAAGTTTCAGGATTCAGAGGCAAAGCCTCCAGGGATCCTCCCACAAACACACCTCCACCCTCAGTCCAAATAAATCTCTTCCGTCTTTGGATCCCGCACCACCGGACACGAGAGGAGCACATTGTGTTGAAATTATTTGTGTAACCCAGGGTCCCCCGAGGTTCTCCAGCTAACAAGAGTCACTGTTTTTTTTTTTAAGTTGCATCCACAATCCCCCATACCTTGCCCAATCAGACCAAAAGGAAGTCCTTAAATATCTGGCCACGGGCACACCCTCTTTCTCTGGCTGGGGGTGAGTGAGAGTGCATGATGCTCCAGCTGCTGCTGGCAGCTGTCTTGCCACCAAGAGGGTAGCTCCCCTTGGACTGAACCCAATGTGCAGAGCAGGAGACAAAGCTCCTGGGTCCTTATACCATCATGGAACCACTGAGTCAACTGGTCCCAAGGCCAAGAATGCCCTCTCCTTATGTTTAAGCCAACTGAGTTGGGTGTTCACGTCACTGATCATAGCACAAGAGCTCACGTTTTATTTATTGAGCACATACTATGTGTCGGGCACTGTTCTGAGAGCTTTACATGCATATATTCATTTAGTACTCACAGCTACCTTAATAGGTAGATGTCATCTGTGTCATAATTAATGGCATATTCTCTGGAATGAGACCTCCTAGGTCTCACTACTTAACTGTGTGAACATAGCCTGCTGCTTTGCTTGGATTTCATTGTCTGAAAATACCTCATAGGGATGTACTGTTTTAAAATACTATAATCTACATAAGGCACTTAACATCAGTACTGGCAAAATTTCATTTTTATATTACAGTAGACTCTCCGTTTAACCGGAACTCAAGCAACCGGCAAAACCCCCCAAAGAGATGATACTACATTTATCTGTGCAGGTTACCCGAGAGCTACTGCACTTGCACTTCGCAGACGAAACCAGGGTCCCGAGCGTCTCGGACAGAGCCTAGGGTTGCACATGCGCGAAGTGTGCCGAAGCTGCGTCATCCAGCGCGGTTGCACATGCGCGAAGTGTGCCGAAGCTGCGTCATCCAGCGCTACGAGTGTGCCGCCCCCGCGGCCACGCCCACGGTAGGACCCCGGCCCATTGGTCCCCAAGCCGCCGCAAGGCTGGGTCAGGCCATCCGGAAGGCCGGCGGTGACAGTGCAGGGTGCCACCGCCAAACAACTAGCATTTGAATATTAAAATATCCTGTTCTTAAAAGTCCAGCAAACATTTCCACCACAGGAACTTTTGGACTCTAGCTAGACTGGCTGCTTTTCCTCGGGCTCTATTTCTCTGTTTTGGGGTCTCCCGTTACTTCCTCACCGGAAGCCTCCCTTCCTCCAGGCCCCCAGCTCTCCAGGCTCTGGCCAGGGGGAGGGCCACGCGAAGACCCTCGTCTCCCTAGAGGGATTCTGTGATCAGGCCTTCATCTAACACATTTCTCCACCCGCCATAGTCTGAGCATCTTGAAGTTCTGGGTCGGGTAGATTCCGGCGCCTGGCCCTGGGGCTCGGCCTTATTCCAGTGAGCGTGGGAGAAGGAAGGACACGCAGAACACCCTCCCGGCCTGGCTGCTCCACCCACCTTTCGAGGAGTCCTCGCTGAAGCTAGGCTTCAAGGGCCTTTCCGGTTCTCTGCTCAGCTGCAGGAGAAGAGTAGGATGTGAGCTGCACCCAGGCTGTTTTTGAACTTGGCGAAGTGGCAGGTGTCAGCAGTCTGTCCCCCAGAGGTTGGGCCCCATTGCTCAGCTCCCCACGACCCACAACTGGCCCCTACTTCTCACCCCGAGGGTGGGAAACTCTCATCCCAGGAAATAAGTAATGGATGCCAGTGGGCGGGTGGGTACGTGGTGCAGCCCAACTCCTGAACAGCGGGGACAGGGTCAGAGAAGCTCAGAGGATTATCACTGAAGCTGGAGGGCCTGAGTTCAAATCCCTGGACATGGACATTAACTCTCTGCCTCAACTGCCTCATCTGTAAAAAAAAAAAATTCTCCCTCCCTCCAAGATTGCAGAGTAAATGCATTTATACCTGTAAAGCACTCAAAAGTGTGCCGGCACATAAAACACACTAAATTGGTATTTGTTTCATGAAAAACCTAAATTCGGTAAACATTTAGTGAGGGCACGCTGTGTGCCAAATCCAGGCCAGGTTCTGGGGACAGAGCCCAGGGCATGAACAAGGACACGGTAGCTGCTCTCGAAGAAAGGGCCTCTGGCCTCTCCCCTGGAGGGACTGAGTGAGTCACTAGGGTAGGGTGGAGCAGGGAATCTGTTAGCAAAGGGCACCTCCAGTCAAGTCCCAACTTCCCTGAATAAATGGGGAAACTGAGGCTTGAGGTGAGGCAGGTTGTTGCCGAAAGTTTTATAGCTGGAGAGTAATAACAACTGCTAACACTTAGGGAGCATTTTTAATGTGCCAGACACCTAGTTGTTTTGTTATTGTTTTGTCATTGTCCCCAGTTGACAAGTGAGGAACTGCACACACAGACATTAATTAAGTAACTTGGTCAAGGAGGTCACACTGCTAAGAAATGGCCCAGCCAGGTCTGAACCCCAGGCTGCTGGGCTCAGCAAACAGCAGAATTAGACTAATAATTAACGGCTATTTATGGAGTCACAACAACACATACAGCAAAATACCGTATTTTGCGGGTATCATGTGCTCCCATGTTTTGGGCCCAAGCTTTCAGGGAAAAAATCTTGAATTTTAATTTTTTAATGAAAAATTTTTTGTTTGTTTATATGTAGGTACTTGTTTTTGTATTATAAAATAATTTTAGCATTTATTTTTTAACATATTAATGGTACAAAAAATTTTATGTAATAATTACAAAACACAAGAACAGATACAAGGCATGAGAAATTTTATGTATACAATTTTTTTATATAAAAAGAAAGATTAGTGTATTCCAGAGTATTATTTTGCATATGGATATCATTACCAATTTCTAGAATTTCACTTTTAATTCATAAGCCTAAATAAAAGAATTAAAAACATTTCTATAGATACAGAATCAGTACTACCCATGAACAATGTGCATCCCTATTTTTCCCTCACAAATTTGGGGCCAAAAAGTGTGCACTACACACAGCAAAATACGGTATATCATCATTTTCATCCTCACATCAGCATATAAAGCAGGTACCATTGCTGTCCCCATTTCACAGATGAAGGAACTGAGGCCCAGGCCGATTATGTAATGTGCCCAAGTTCTCACAACTAGGCAGTGGTAATGCTGGAGCTTCTAGAAACTAGGCTATGCTGCCACTCCCTTCCTTCCCAGCAGCTTTTTCTGGCCTGGCTGAAGCTCACACCATCCCCTTCCACCCCTCTTGGGCCCGGCGACAGTGCGTGCGGCGAATGTAGAAGCCATTGATCCACAGTCTGGACAAATGAGCATTATGAGCAGAGTCCTTCTGCCAAGCAGAGAGAGCCCAAAAGTGCAGCCAGAGCCAAGTGGCCGCTGTCCTGGACCAGCCACAGCCCCGCCCCCTCTGGCCTGACCGCCAGACCTAGGGCTCTCTGGGAAGACTGGACTCCACAAGGCTCAGAACATATTAATACCCGCAGGAACAGCAGTGCTCAGCTCTGCTGGATCCTTCACTCACTCAGGTGAAGGTTGAGCTTCACAGCCACCTTATGAAGAATGCTCTAGCGTTGTCCCCAGTGTTCGAGAAGCAGGGCAGGAGAGTATTGAGAGTCAGGCTGCCTGAGTTCCAACTCCAGCTCCATCACTTCCTAGTTGGGGCCTCAGGCAACACTGTCTGGCTCCAAAGCAGCTCTCATCACACGTTAAGGGAATTGAGCTCCCGGATAAGTGAGCAGGGTTTTCAGATAGAAGGGAGACAGACACTTTAGGCTGAGCAAACAGCATTGGCACAGAGGTGGGGATGGGCCACAGAGTTGCTTAGCAGTGGAGCCAGAGTTAGGGCCCCAGCCCCACAGTGCCAACACCCAGCCAGAGCCCTCCCAGCTGATGGCAACCAGATCATTCCACAGCATTTCCTGAGCACCTACTTTGTGCCAGGCCAGGTACTGGGCACTGGGGGAAAAAAAAGAAAAATCACTAGTAATCTAGTGGATGAGATAAATATACAAACGAATCACTGTGATCTAGCCAAATAATGGTTCTGTATTGGACAGGAGCAAAGAAAAATTCTCCCTGGGAGGAGTTGGGGAGGGCTCTACAGAGGAACTGGCATTTGAACTGGACCTTCACGAGTTGAGCCACATGCAAAAGGGGAATAGTGGGTCCCTCCCCAGCAGAGGGCCGAGAAGGAGTCACAGGGTACATGACATGTTTGGGAGAATGGCAAATTCCATATGCCCAGAGCAAAGCAGGTAGCACTGCAATTGTGGTTTGAGGCCAAAGTAACAAAACCTCTGTATTTGTCACAACTTCTGGGTTGCAAGAGACAGAAAACATCTGATGTCCGCAAATACCTATGTACCCCAATGTTCATCGCAGTGCTGTTCACAGTGGCCAAAACATGGAAACAACCAAAGTGCCCTACGATGGATGACTGGATAAAGAAGCTGTGGTACATATACACAATGGAATAGTCCTCAGCTGTAAGAAAAGATGAAATACTGCCATTTGCGACAAAATGGATGGACCTGGAGATCATCATGCTTAGTGAAATAAGCCAGACAGAAAAAACAAAGAACTATATGACTTCACTCATATGCGGAATATAAAACTGAAAGCAACAAAGAGAAAAGAAATGAATAAACAAACAAACAACCCATGGACACAATCAATAGTTCAATGTTTATTTGGGGACGAGTGGGTCAGGGAGGGGAGAAAGGGGAGGGGGTGGGAGAGGAGGGGGGGAAGCTAAATATAAGGTGATGGAAAGAGAAGTCACATTAGGTGGTGAACTTATTATACATCAAGGTGACAATGCACTGTAGAACTGTATGCCTGAAACCTATGTAATCCTTGCTAACAGATGTCACCTCAATAAGTCTAACAATAAAAATGAATAAAAAAAAGAAAAAAAAAGAAAACATCTGAAATCCCAAGAGGCTTCAATGAAAAGAAAATTTATTGACTCAAGAAACTGAAACATTTAGCCCATCTGCTTCAGGTACAGCTGGATCTGGGTGCTCAATGATGCCACCAGGAGTCGGTCTTACACTGCCCTGCTCCTCCCTGTGTTGGTGTCACCCTGGAGCAGGCCCTTTTCAAATGGAGGCAGCTCTAGGTTGACACCCTCCAGAGTCCAAGCCCAGTGGAAGGAAAGATTCATTTCTCCAAATGTTTAAACACAAGTGCTGGAATTGAATTCCCTGAACTGGTTTCTGCCACGTGACTATGCCTGAACCAATCACTGTGTGGGAGTAAGGTGTAAGTCTCTGGTTGGACAGACTGCAGTCACATGCCTATGGTAGGTACCCAAACCACATGGACTGAGAGTGGGGGAAGAATGGCTTCCCAGGAGGACAGGGATTTAGAGCTCAGAAGGAACAGGGATGGCTGCTGAGTAGGCAGAAATGACAGTCTGGACCTTGAGGTCATGGGCCTTTGGGCAGTAGGGAGGCTGTGAGGGCTTTAATTCAGGGACTGAACAGCTTAGATTAGATGTAGAGTTTGGAAGTGAAGAGAGGAGAGCTGAGAGGGGCAGAGATGCTTGTAGAACTGTGCAAGTCCTTTAAGAGACCCTGGAGGCTTGGGGCAGAGGCATGGAGAGGAGAGGGACATGCCAACAATGCCTGCTGGGATGCCCCATTTGTTACTGGAAGGGCTGTTTCAAGGACCAAGACCACGTCACCCGCTTGCTATGGGCCTATAGATGCCAGCAAGAGTGTGGGCTGAGGGCCCAGCCGCCCTTCCCCCCATGACTAACTCTTTCCTTCCATCTTCTTCCATACTTACTCACCGCCCTCCCTGGGCCCCAGGGAATCTGATCTCCGGTGGCCCCAGTTGTGGGGTGGTTACCTTGACATTGAGTGGTGGAGTTGCAGGGGATTGCTGAGCACCCGCACCTCTCTCAGCCTTAGCAACCTCTTCCTTAGTTTCTGACCTCCCACTCCATGCCCCTGGGGCCTGGGACATCACTCCACCCCGTGGGCTCCAGATGGGCCAGCTCCTCTCCCTGGTGAAAGGAGCCATTGTGAGATCAGCCTGAGAGCTGGCAGGCACTGGGCTGGCACACGTGGCTCTCCCAGTGGCCCTGGGTCCAGCCTTTCCTGTCTCTGGCTGCTTGGGCCTGCCCAGAGAGGAGGGAGGAGGCCTGAGGGGGCTAGGGCTGCTCTATGGGGCTTTGGGGCCTGCAGCATCTGGGCCCTGAGGACATGCTGCATTCTGATTTCCACCTGCCTTGGGTCTGAGGGAGGAGGCTGGAGGGCAAGGCCGGCCCCTGACACCTTCAGGACCTTGGAGCAGGAAGAACTTGCCAGCTGGGCCCTGGCAGTCTGGGGCCTTCGCCAAACTGAAAGCCGTGTGTGCTAGACAAGGCCAGAACCCTGCTCCTGGCGGCCTAGCCAAACCTGCAGAGCCCTGGAGAGAGAAGCAGGACACGGAGGCCATCCAGGAAAGGTTATGAGGTTTGAGTGTGGGTGGTGAGAAAGGGAGGAGCTTAGGATTTGCAGTTTCACCACTGACTGTCGGAGCCCTTCCAGACGGAGCCTGTGGTGACGGTGGTATTTATTGAGCGCTTACTAAGTGTTGGGCATGGTGCCAAGAACTTTAACTATAACAGCAGTATAGTATCTGTGAAGCCATTGTGTTGTGTATAGTTGTCCAGGTTACCACATTATCTCATTTAGTCCTGCTAACAACCATATAAGGCTGCTATTATCTACCTATCGGGCCATTGTGTACAGCTGCCCAGGTTGTTCACTGTATAAGGGGACCCAGCCAAGGGGCTAAAATCCACCCAGTGCAAGTCTGTGTCTATAAAAAGTCCTATTCTTATGTGACAGGTGATGGAAGGCAAGCTCTGAGAAGATGAAACGCCCCGTAACTAGTAAGAAATAGATCCGGGATTTAAACTCAGATCTGTCTGACTCCCAAACCACTCACCACTCTACTCTGTGGTCAGGCCTGTTCGCCTGCACTCCTCTGCACCTCCTGCCCTCAGGACCCAGCTTCTCAGTCAGCAGTGCGGTGGGGGCCAAGAGTCTGGGCCAGGAGGCAGGACACCTGGGACACAGTCCTGACCCCCTCTCTTACTTACATTTCCTTTCCACACTTCGTGCTCCTCATCTGCAAGTGGGCGATCTTTGGAAGCAAAAGCAGAAACCAACTTTGGCTTAAACAGAGAAAACAGGGTGCGTTGGGAGCCTCTGGGGCTTGCCATAGAATGGAAGGAGGAACTAAACGAGGCCTTGCAAAGGCCCGAAACGAGGGCCTCTCCGGGGATTCAGCAGCAGACCCGGGAGCAGTACCTTTAGGCTAGGTGGCTCTGTTATCAGACGAGGGAGCGGATGAGGCACCCCCAAACAACTCACGTCCACCTCAGGGAGGAGGCTGGCCTGACTCAAGTGAGTTCTAGAGGGGCTGCAAAGTAGCACGAGACCCAGGGGAGCATCATGTCTCTCTGTCCCTCCTATCCAGGGCTGGAAAGCAGTGTCAGCAGTGTCACCTTCTCATCCTGGCTTTGCTGCTGACTGTTTCTGTGTTCTTGGGCACGTTGTTTCTCCTTCTGGCCCAGGGAGTCTTCATCTATGGAAGGAAGGTGATCAATCACCTTGAAGGCCAGTTCTTAGCTCACTAAGGTGTTAGTAACCCACCCCAGAGGAATTTCAGAGATAAGTTCTGGGAGCAATTGCTCAACCTGAAAGAATGAGCCAGAAATGGAATTTCAGGCATCCATGAAGACGATACTGGGTTGGGGTTTGTGGGTCACAAGTGGAAAAACACCCACCTCACCTAGGAGAATGCGCAAGGGGAGGGGGCAGCACAGGCCACACCTCCTGCCTCCAGAGCCACCGCCGTGAGAGGGTTACGCAGACCCCTGCTCGAGCAAGCGCAGCTCGCCAACGGGAGGCAAGGGGCCGCTGGGCCAGTCACACCACAGCGCCTTTGTTGAAGAGACACAGATTTGTGACAGCAGACTGAGGCACTATGCGACATCAATGGTCTGCTCTGGGCCTCAGTTTCCCCCTGTCAAATGGGGGTAAAGTCACTGTTGTGCCAACTCCATGGGGCCTTTCTGAGGATCAAATGGGACAATACATATGAAAGAAAAACTAAGGAAACAAAGGGCCCAGGTGCTAATAAGGACTAGAACGGAAGCTTCGTGGGGCAGGGCCTGTGGCTGTCCTGTCATGGCTGTGTCCTCAGTGCAGCACGGGCTCCAGCACGTTGGTGCTCACACATTGGTTGTCGCGTATTCCTAGCTAACATGTGACATGCACTTACGTTCCAAGCACCATTCTCAGAGTTCTTTCCTGTGTGTACTCTTTTGATCTTTAAGCCTAGTTTTAGGCTCATACTTAATCTCTGGATATTTGGAGTGTGACCTTCTCAGTTCTCTTAAAAGACTACAAGTAATGTTATTATCATCCCCATCTAGAGATAAGGAAACTGAGGCACAGGGAGATTAAGTCACCTGCTCAAGGCCATGCAGCTATTCAGAGGTAGAGCTGAGCCTTGAACCCAAGCAGTCTGGCTCCGGTGCCATTGGGGAGGCGGGAGGGTGTCTGTGCTCTTAAGTGCGACTACACCTGCCTGAATGGCTGACTGCGTGAGCGAATTCCTGAACGTGGGGACTTCTGAATGAGGTTGGGGTGAGGACTTCCTGGATCTTTGCTTTGGAAACATGAGCTGAAGCTTCCAGCAAGAATTTCTCTTTTTTCATTTGCCTATCAGCAGGTGACACTTTGCAAATGCAACAGTGTGTCCAAAACTGGTCTCATTATCTTCCTCCAAACCTATTCCTCCTCATCCTCTCCTCCCAATTTCAGCTCCTGCTGTCACTGAGGTCAGTTGCCCAGATAGAAACAGTGTCTGGGCTAGGACCTCAAGGTCACAGCAGAAACATTATCTCACAGCAGGTTCGTCCAGATATCACCCCTGTCACCCTGCAAGTAAAGCGCCTTGCTGAGGTCCCAGCATGCTTTCAGATCTCATGAAAAATCTGCTCTCCTTCCCATCCTACTGTCATGCCATGGGGTGAATGGCCTGTCTCCTCTTCCACGTGACCCACTGCTACAAAACATTCAACCAAAATTTAGCAGCTTAAAACAATACCATTTTCTTATTATCTCTCATGGTTCTGTGGGTTCATTGGGCGCCGCTAAGGCGTTCCCTCTCTGGGGTTTTTGTGTGGCTGCAGACGGTGAATGAAGTTGGAGTGATCTAGAGCCTTCCTCAGTTACATGTCTGACAGTTGACACTAGTTGTCAACTGGGATGCCCGCTGGGACCTGCTGGTCAGAACACCTACACGCAGCCTCTTCACGTGCCCTGAGCACAGCATGGCAGCCAGGTTCCAAGGATAAGCCTCCCTCGAAACAGGAAGTGGCACCTACCAGTCTCTTAAGGTTTGGGTCACTTCTACCGTATTCTACTGGTCCAGCAGTCACAGAATCCATACGACAGGGGAAGACAGACAGAATCCCACACCTCCCTGGCCGGCCTAGCAAAGCACTCGGAGGACATGCTTTAGAGCCATCACCTCCTAATCTCTCGGGGGACTCTTGGGAAGGGGGTCATTGCCCAACCTCTTCCATTCTTCCTTCCACAATGCCAGCTCCTGCTGATTTCTCGCTCTCCTTCAGCTCTCAACTCCCTGGAAGGCGCTTTCCAGCCCCCTGGCAGCCCAAAGGCGGGACATAGCCATGTTTTTCCTGATTTTCACCAAGGTCATGTGTGAAAATGTGACTTGCGGGTGGTGGGTGAGTCGAGGTGCCCCTCTATGCAGCCGAGCGCAGGTGACTTAAAGCTGAACATCAGAGCTCTCTGCTCCCACGACTCCGCCAGCCGGCCTGGCCCCCGCTTCTCCCGCCCTGGCTCCCTCACCCCCCAGATTGCTCGGCCCTCTTCCACTTCCAGCTGGCTCTCGTCTCCTTCATCTCCCCACCCTCCAAATTCCACTGCCTTTACTACCCTGTACAATTAAGTTCTCTACCCCTCTCCTCCCCAGGCACCCCGGCTGCATCGAGGGGGCTCTCTTCCTGCCATTACAATGTCTTTTTAGCCAAGAGAACTGCTGAACACCGCCGGTCCCCTCCCCTAAGGGGAATTCCGGTGCCAGAATGTTCCCTTTCTCCTCTCTTGGAGTTGGAAGGGTCCTGAGAGGCTCTTCAGCGCGACATCTTCCAGGCCAAGTTCCCGGAAGTGGTGTTACCGCTTCCGTGGGTCAGAGATGTTCTGTAGAGGTAGTGAGGTCACGTGCGTGGGAAAGTCTGGGTTAAAGTGAATTGGGCCTCCCCTGGCGGCAGCCCATCCTCCAGCACTCCTGCGACCAAGGGCCCGGTGTCTCTCACCGCTGTCACCGCGTCTGCGCCGCACGGTGCCACAAGCCACACGTGTCGATCGAGCCCTTGAAATGTGGCTGGTGAGACTGAGGAACTGAATTTTAATTAATTTTAATTTTAATAGTTATATGTAGCTAGTGGCTACCATGTTGGATAGCCCAACCTTAGAGTCTTTGATACTCTCGTAGGTATTAAGTGGCTTTTCCCAACATGTCTGGCCAAAGTTTCAATCTATGTCTCTCTCTCTTTCTCTCTCTCTTTTTCTATGTTGTGCTATTACCCCTTGTTTTGCCATCTGGGAAGTGCTCCTCTGGTCCAATTCTTGTTTGACAGAGAGGGAGACTGATCCCAGAGAGGGAATGGGACTTTCTCCAGGTCACACAGCAAGTTAGATGCCGGGCGGGCCTTGAACTCGGGCCCCTGCTCTCGCCTAGTCCAGCTCTGCCTCTCTCGTCTTTTGTCAGCTTTAAGCAAGGGCTGAGGCCAGAAGGAAGGAGACACTGAGTTTTAGAGTTCAGCTCTGTGACAGAAACTGTCACATGCATAGACTCCTTTCATCCTCTCAGTAACCTGTGGAGGTGGCCTCAATATACACATGGGGAAACTGAGGCTCAGAGCGAGGAAGGGACTTTCCCAAAGCCATATGTAGTAGCCACTCTTGAAATGAGCAGAAGTGTGTCCAAAATGTGCAGTCAGCAGGAAAAAGGTGGGGAAACACCAGGAAAGAGGAGAATAAACCTCTGTAAACAATGAACAAAGAATTGGGGGGGAGGGGGGTAGCAGCACAGGGAACTGGCCCAGGCCCAGAGGAAAATCAGGAGAAGCAGAGAAAATGTCTGCAAAAGCCAAAGCTAAAAATGACCCCAACCCTCCCTGCCAGGGGGGGCAGCCTCTCCTGCAGTCTCCCCCAGCCATTCTGTAGGTTGACTGGCAACCAGTGGGGGACAGGCGTGAATGCTTTGGCCAATAGCGGTAGCCCTAAGAAGTTGGCAAGTGAGAGAGCCAATCAGATCCTCCCTTATATGGTGGCGTTTGGGTTTACAAGGTGTAAGCTGTTTAGCGCTGCCAAACCCGCAGAATGAGGGAACAGTTGGGCTGTCCTGACTTAAGCTTGGTACGTGCTGCAGCCACAGGCCAGAGCGAATGAGTAATGGCTGGTTCAAAAGAAAGGATGACTTCACGGCCATGATGAGTAATTGGGGACAATGCGTGATGTGCTGTGTGGGTAGGAGGAGTTCCATCGCAGGAGGCACTCAAGGCCTCTCTCGTCTGGGAAGAGAGATTAGAGCTGCTGGCCCGACTAGGAGGTATCACTTTCGGGACCCTCCACGTTACCCTGAGAGAAGCCACCCACACCCCCATTTCTCAGGGTGTGCTCCCACAGTCCTGGGTCGTGGGCAGCGGTCCTCAGCACCCCACCCCTGGTTCGGTCTTGGAGAGTCTGAGAGACACCGGGCTCTGGTGGGTGTTTCAAGGGCGCAGGCCCACGTGGTGGGCGTGAGGCAGCCAGAGCCCCGTGAAGGCAAGTAAGTGGCCTGCAGGTGCCATCTTTCATGTCAGCTTTGTTTCTGGCCCCCTGGGGCTCTCTGGCTGCCCTTTTCTGCACACGGATCCTCTAGGGACACCGCCCCTCTCTATTTCGGGGGTGGGGAGGGGTAGTTCCCCGGGCAGGGATCGAACCCGGGCTGCAGCATTGAGAGCACTGAAGCCTAGTCACTACACCACCAGGGAACTTCCTGCTCCACATTTCTTTCTTTTTTCATAGTATTTTTTTTTCTTTAAGTGGGTAGCTCCCTGGCTGGGAATCGAACCCAGGCCGCAGCACTGACAGCACCGAAGCCTCAGCCACTACACCACCAGGGAACCCCTGCCCCCATTCCTTTCTAAGTGAGCTCTGGGTTCTGCCCTTGTAACTGCAGTGGGCCGTGGGTGTGCTCGTGTGCCCGGGGGTTGGGGAAATGGGTTACACACCGTGTCTGTGGGAGCCCTTGTGGCCCGTGACCAGCCCCCCGCCCTGCAGTGCAGGAGCTGGAGGAGGGCGCCGGCCGTCTGTCGCCACCCAACTGCCTCAGTGAGTCAGGCGTCCGTTCCACAAATGTTTGTTGAATGCCTCATGACATGTGTGCTAGGCAACAGGGATGAGGCAGTCACTAAAACAGACAACAGCACACAAAACCTTTTGTGCAAGAGTGGCCTCAGTTTCCCTATCTGAAAAGTGGGGGGTTGGACGAAACACTCCTTGAAGTTCCTCTGGGCTCTAAGCATCCACGGTTCATTGAGCTGTCTTGTGAGTGCTTCTTCCCCAAAACCTGAATCAGGACTTTGGGCTCCTCCGTGGGGGCTGGGCAGGAGACCTGGAACCCGAGAGGCAACAGGCGGTGGCTCCTGGACTCATGTTGCAGGCTCGACGGGGCCTGCCAGCTGGCCTGGCCCCAGCCGTTCCCAGCCACGGGGCTTCCCCGGCAGCCCGGCTTCACCTGTTACTGCTCAGCTCTCCGTTTGGCCTGGGGGCTGCCCCACCCGCCTTCTGCTGGACCTCCTCAGGCCTCCCCCACTGTCCACTTCTGACCCTTCGGTGTGGTGGAGTCCTGGGATGCCACGCGGGGCTCACATACTGGCGCCATCACCCTCCGGGACTGTGGGGAAGGGATAGGCCAAGACGCCAAAGGCGGGAGCCCGCCGAGAGGGAGAGAAGCTAGGTCCTGAGGCCTGTGGCACCCCTGGATCAAGAAACTGGAACTTGCCAAACTTAGAACTTTGGGGCTTTTTTATCACATAAATGTCTGTATCGTTTAAGCCACTTTCGGTTGGCTTTTCTATTCCTCGAACCTGACAGAATCCTAAGGATAGGCTCTCCTGAGCCTCAGTTTACTCATCCGTAAGATGGAGATGCTAATTCCGACCTCACAGAGACTGTGAACATCACAGGAGAGAAGTGGTGTGACAAGTGCAGTGCCCTCTACATAACAGTAACAAACTATAGAAATGATCCCTAAGGGCTCCCTCTGTCCTCCTCCGCCCGCCCAGGACCAGGTGTCGCTCAGTACCGTGGCGACTCACTTCCTACAACTGCTTTGGCCCCGGCTCCCCACCACGCCACTCGGGCTTGACCGGGTGACCCCAGTGGGCCCAGCACAGTAAAAGCAATGTGCACGTCAACCTCAACCACACAGGAGTCAGTCAGCCACGGCACCCATGCTGGTTCCTGTTACCTGCGGCCATGAGCCTGGGCTCAGAGTGACCACTCTGCCACATCCTGGATGTGTGTCATCGGACAGCTGCACCGAGGTGTCTGTGCCTCGGCTGTGTGGTCTGTAAACTGGGAGTCATGATGGCACCTGCTTCCCAGACATGCGGGATTAAACGCGTGAAGGCAGTCAGGTGCTTGGCACCGCCAGCGGCTGGAATCCAGCGGGTCCCTGGTCCTCCACTCCCAGCCTCCAGGCCCTGCAAGACCTGTGACTTCAGGAATCAACTTGTCCAGCTGTTCAACTTGTTTTTTTTTTTGGAATGCAACTTTTTTTCAGATAAAATCTTGCATGGAGGAACATTCCTAGCAGCTTCATTTGTAATACCAATCTGCTGGGAACAACCTGAATGCCCATCAGCAGATGAATGGATAAGCAGGTTGTGGTGTACCCATCAGCAGAATGCCACTCAGCATCAGAAAGGGACTGCCACACGTGTGCCAGCACAGACGAATGTCAAAATAATTGTGCTGCGTGAGAGCCAGGTAAAACAGGGTACGTACTTATGAGTCCATTTACGTAGACTTCTAGAAAATGCCAACTGTGTGTAGTGAGAGAAAGCAGGTCAGTGGTTCCTGCGTAGTGGGAGGAGCCAAAAAGGACACTTTTGAGGGTGATGGATATGTTCACTGTCTTGACTGTGTGGAGGGTTTCATGAGTGTCTATGTGTGTGTATGCATAAAATATGTGTTAAAATTTCTCAAATTGTACACTTTAAATATCACACAATTTATTGTATATCAGCTTTCATTCAGCGAAACAGTAAAAACAAGACAAAAATCTTGTGTGAAAGCCCAATGTGTAAAGGTAGAACAGAGCAGCTCTGGGTGATGGGGTCAGGGCTGGTGTACCAGGTCATGCCCTTGACCGCTCGCCACCCCTGAGGAAGATCCATTGCACACTTGGCCCCCGCTGAGCACATTTTGAGCAACCACAGGCGCTTTGGAGAACGGGGCTAAGGCCAAAGGTGTCACGTGAAGTCGTGCAGAGTGGAGTGGAGCCAGGGACAGAACTCTTTCCTACGGGCACTGGGGGCCAAGTGGGTGCTCATCAAGGACTACAAGTCCAACAGCACAATCGGTAAACGGGTCTGAGGTTCTAGTCTGTGCTGTCTTTTCCTCGGATGACGTTCTGAGGGGAGCAGAGAAGTACACAGGCCCCCGGGCTCTGGTCTTCAAGGAGCTGTCAGTATAATTGGGAACAAGAAAGACCTCAAATTCAGGAAGAATCAGGCACAAACTTTTAAAGATGGCTTGAGTGTGAAATCCCTGGGCTGGAGCACTGCTGACCACCGAGAGAGCAGCCCATGTAGAAGCAGTGTCTCTCCAGCAGCCGAGGAAGAAGGAATGAGGAGCAGCACTTGGTGACAAGTGTAGTGTGTGGCGACTATTTAAACCCAGGACAAGACTCAACCAGTATGCCGGTCCCCTCCAGTGTTCCGCAGTGCTGACACTGAGGCCCAGGCGTCCCGACTCCAAATTCTAGTCATCCTTCCAAGCTGCCGTTCAGTGGGGTTGGGCCACTGGTTTTCACTGCTGGAGTCTGGCATTCCTCTTGGGAGGACAGGCAGTGGGGGCTGGGCCGAAGGCTGGGTCCTGGACAATCACACCAGAGCAGGGCAAAGACAGAGGCGAAGAGGGCAGGACAGCTAACCCATCCTGGCCCCTCTGGCTAATGCTGGGTCAGGTGATGACAGATTTCCTCCCCACTGAGCCCTCTGGAATGCTTGGAACTCAGTGGTGACAGTTCAGAAGTTTCTCTTCCCCTGGAGGGCCTTGGAGTAGAGGGAATATTCTAGATAAGGACCCAGGGCTTTGACCTTCTCTCCTAACCATCCCCCGCCCCCCTTCCTGGGGACTTCATGTACGCCAAGGGTGGAAACAGCCACTCGGGGACACTTGGCTCACCCTGGTCAGCCTGTCCACTTCCTGCTTCGGTTCCTGCACTGGGATAAGAAAAACAGCCATTTCTTACATTTAGAGAGCTCTTTGCCATGCACAAAGAATGCTCACATACACGCCCTCACTAAAAATGCTTTTTCCCAATCTTCACTGTTCAGTGGGAATCATTACCCCCATCACACAGGTAAGTGTTCAGAGTCTCTTCAAGACTCCAGCTGGCCTCAGGGCTTTGCCCCACCCTTCTCCTACCTCAGCCAGTACCTCAGGGGTGGGCGGGGAGCATTGTGAGGCAGACGACAGGAGGTCCTGCTTGCATTTGCTGCATTTTCCTTGGACTAGTTGCCTCGCCCCTCTGGGCTTCAGGTTCCTTATTGTAAGAGGGGTACTAATAGTAACCAGACATCAGGGTTGATGTGAGATTAGGTGATTGCACATCAAGTACTTGGCCCACAGTGGGCAGGAAGCACTCAGTAATGACAGCGGCTGTTCTAGCACAGGCCTGGGAGGTAAGACCATGTCCACCCTGCCTTGTCCTGCCTTCTCACTGGCTGTTGTGAGGATCAAATGAGAGGGCAGAGGGCAGAGGGGAGGAAGTGTGAGGATTTATGCTGAGATATGAATGGCCACACCAGACCCCGATTGTCTCAAGTGAGGCTGCTCCTTAAATTTCATGTCTCCCCTGGACAGAGGTAAACTGAGAAGATCCTAAAGCATCCTCAGACTTGTTACTCCAGCCTTTTAGCACTGCGGCCCAGAGAGGAGCAGAGACTTGCTCAAGGTCACACAGCAAGGCAGGGTGAAGGCTGACCCAGAACGCTTCCCACTTGGCCATGTGATTCTTCCGTCCTCGTCTCTTGAAAGGGGACTGACCCAGAGGGACCTGGAATTGTTGTCCGTGTTTAAGGGTTAGTCCAGGATGGAAAAATCACGTTCTAGCAGGAGCGGCCAGTGGGATGAACATGCCGGGTCATGCGTGGCTTTCCCACAGCCATCTTCACCAGCGGTCATGGACTGTGGCTTGTACTCTGTTACAGGATAAAGGACCGAAGGCTGTGAAGGGCTCTCCTGCAGCCTGGGCGCAGCTCTCACCAGGGTACTTAAGAGGGACAGGTCAGCCAAGGCAGGTCTGGAGGAGCTGAAGAAGATAAAAGCACTTCCCACGAGTCACTGGGCCCTCTGACTTGCATGGATTAGAAAAGCCAGCTTAAACAATAAGGGTATGGGAGTTCCCTGATGGTGTAGTGGCTTAAGGCTTCGGCGCTGGCGCTGTCAGCGCTGCGGCCTGGGTTCGATTCCCAGTCAGGGAGCTACCCACATACCAAAAAGCAAAACAAAGAATAAGGGTAATTAACTAACTTGTGCATTTCAAAGTTCAGGGATGAATCTTCAGGTGTGAGCTGCCCTAGCAGCTCAGGTGCTGACCATCTTGACACTCCCTCCAAAGCAAGCCTAACACCCTCCCCTTGACATGGTGGTCCTTACTGCCTGCCTTCACAGCCCACTTCAGACCTTTCTCTTGCTTCCAGAGAATAGAAAGAAAAAAGCATGCAACTTCTGAGACTAGGTCATAAAAGGCACGGCTGGCTCCTTTCTATTGTGTACTAGCTCTGGCCACTGGGTGAGGAACTGAGGCCTCCTGCCAACAACCCTGTGTGTGAGCCACCTTGGAAGTGGATCCCCCAGACTTTAGGTGAGTGCAGCCCTGACCCACATCTCATAAGCTCGTGAGAGACCCTGAGCCACAATCACCCATGTGGGACTCTTCCAATCCCTAACCCTCAACCATGTGAAGTAATAAATGTTTGTCATTTTCGGCTGTTAAGTTTGGGGTGATTTGTTGCCCAATAGGTAACCAATAAAACCACAGGCTGGGTTCTACTTCTCTATGAAGTCTCTGGGCTCTGCTTGCCTCCCTCTGTATGTTGGCTTCATCCTCAAAAGGAATCTCCTTTTGGCAGTAAGAGCTGCTGCACTCCTACGCAGCTCTCACAGCCCCTCAACACTATCCAGGGAGACAAGGTACCTCTCCTAGCACTCCTGCAGAAGCAAGCAGCAGCCCCTCTCCCGTAGAAGCCACGCGGCCTTCTCTTAAATCACTGGCTCTGACGGAAGCAGTGCCCATTTTTTGGTGGCTGGGGAGATGGGATGTTGCAGCCCTCCTGCAGCTGGAGGTGCTACCATCCCACTACCCAGTCACATAGGGTTCCAACTGAAGGAAACATGGCTCTGAGGGGGGACAGATGCTTGGAAGCTAAGGAACCACATCACCAAGGTCATGGTAGGGGAATGCTCAGGAACAGGGAGCTTCCCAGGGGTCTCAGAGCACGTTCCAGAGCGTAGGCTTAGAGGTTAAGGTGCAGGCTCTGCAGTCGCTCACCGACTTCCGTGAACTTCCCGTGCCTTGGTTTCTCCATCTCTAAAATAAGGTTAGAACACCCAGGAATGCAGGTGGAAGAATGAAATGAGGTGAAGCTTTAATAAATAAGGTCTAGTATTCATTCAAAACACTCACTGAGCACTCGCTGCTGCTTCTCTTTCCCTGGCTAGGCCAGGAGGTACCCACAGGAAAGAACCATGGTCATGTCTCTGTCTTGGGAACCCCAGTGCTTGGCACACAGGCAACACATGCATGCTGAGCTGAATCATTTGAAAAAAGAAATGAACGTTCTTTGTGGCACCAAGGGACAGAGCTAAGACCAAAGCCAGTGGGTGCAAGTTTTAGAACTCAATTCCATTTGAGTTAAAAAAGCATTTTCAGGTAGTAAGAGTAGAGCTATCCACTGGTAGAGAAGAAAAGAAGTATTTATTGAAGGTCGGGCATGGGACTAAGCCTGTCCACTGGTCCTGCCCCGTTTAATCCTGACAACCTATGAGGTGAACACTATTATTAACCTCGTGTCACAGGTGAGGATGCTGACACACAACCACTGAGCTTATTCCTTTACTCACACACCGAACATGGGCCTCTCCAGTGCCAGGACCAGGGGATTCACCCACGAATGAAGTGGACAAGGGTTTGAGTCACCTGCTAAGCAAGGAGCAAAGCTGAGACATCAGAACCCAGCTGGGTTTGTCTTCAGAGCCCCAGGGCATGACCCTTAATTACATGGATTCCTTCCTGAAGATTCCTCACAAGCTGTGAGTCCCTGTCACTGAAGGTGCATACATGAGAACCGGCGAGCTGGGAGCTACCAGCTAGGAAGAAATTCCCACTTGGGATGGACTGGGGCTAGTGGAGCACAGGGACCTTGTGACTGTTCTTTAAGCTCTGGAATTCTCCAGAAAGCCTCTGACAACTGGAGCCTCTAGCTGTCAGGAAAAAAGACAGGGAAGGCAGGAAAGGGAAAGAGGAAGAGAAGTGGGGAGCAGGACTGACTTCAAAGGCATCAGCTGCAGCTGCAGACGCCCTTCCCCTGGGGGCCACCTAGTGGAGGACTGTGACAATACAGCTGACACAGGAGGAAACGGGAGACAAAATGGAGCTGGCAGCTGAAATGGAGAATTGACAGCTGGGAGGGTGGCTGGGCTGGGTCAGAACA
Organism: Lyroderma lyra; assembly: GCA_004026885.1. NCBI lineage: Eukaryota > Metazoa > Chordata > Mammalia > Chiroptera > Megadermatidae > Lyroderma > Lyroderma lyra. Next base: position 33,933 of record PVJL010006801.1, on the reverse strand, counting down.
AGTTCCTCAGCGTCCCAGACCCTTCTGAGCACAACACTGTATGTAATGTAAGACATATTCACTATAAAATATAATGTAAGACCCTCCTTTTTATCATTTTAACCTCTCTGAAATCACAGCATCTTTACAATGGGATGCAGAGTTTAACGTAAGTGCATTCTCCAATCGCCAGAATCCAAGATTTCATGAAATGTAACTCCCCATTGCCGGAGCCCTCATCGTGTGCCAGGCACTACCTTACTGAATCCAGGAGAAACTGAGGCTGAGGGAAGTAAAGTCACATGCCCAGTCTCACAGTATGTCTGTGGAGTGGCTGTCCGCAGAGCCTTGTACTTGGCCATTGCTACAGTGCACTGCTCCCCCACCTTATGTCCCCAGTTACACAGTTTTATCACTACCTGATTCCTTCTCTACTTCCAGCCCCACTCCCCTGCCACATGCCATGAGCTCCACTGGAGCAGGGACCATTCTGTTTATCTACTAGGGAAGGTCAGCAAGAAGACGTGACCATTGGTTTGATCTTTGAACGGTACCCAGGCAGTCAGAGGCCCCCCACTACCTCCCCTATGCGTTGGAATGTGTGTTCTGCTTGCCTTCAGATAATAACAGATAGGTATGTGTTGACACTATCTCGACTGAATACAAGACTCACCCTAGTTAAGGCCCCCTGACTACGTGACTGAACCCAGGTTAAATTCTCCATACAAAACTCCTAAGAGCAGGTGTACACAGAAAACTACTCATCTTTAGGCCACCCAAGACAAACTTCCTAGGGTCCCTTGCTTATTAAAGTGCCACCTACCAATCTGGAGTGGTTTGCTTTTTTCTTCAGTCTCTCCCAACCCTCCACCTACAGGGGCCAATTTCAGATTACATCTGGGAATCTCTTGACAAGGTTGCAACCCAACATCACCTCATTTAATCCTCCACTATTACCATTTTACCCAGAGGCAAGTTCAAATAAAGACAGGCATCTAACTTTTTTAATGACAAGGTTAAGAAATATACAAAAGGGAGAATGGTAGCTGTATTTTGACATTGGCATGGGGTAGTTTAATTTCTAAACGTCCTGGTTATAGAAAACATTTAACACGTACTCTACAATTGTAGTTCATGATATGCCCAATGAAAAAAAGAATATTAAACATTATGTATACATGGTATGACCCTGGTATTTATAGCTATACATATGGACTTATAAATATGTAGGAAAAAACCTAGTTTGTTCCATATTAGAGGGGAGCTCAGTGTGGGTCGGGTGTAGTTAGGTACAACTTGACCTGAGAAGAGGTCCTTGGTCATATTCGGATAGGACTGCCAACAATTTTTTCTACATTTTTGTTTTCCAAATTCTCTAAAAGTGTGTTTTTTTTTTTTACAATTAGAAAACTTCTTAAGTACATTTGTATGTCCAAAAAGGATTTGGACATTAGGAGACAAGAAAGGATATTCCAGGTCAAGAACTAGAAGAGAAAGCAAAGGAACGGAAGTGGGAAATCACAGGATATGAGCCCCGAATCGGCCTTGAGCATCTGGCAGATGCTCAGCAAATCCTGGCTACTTAAGCAGGTCTCACTGCTCTGGATGAGTCAAAGCCTCCATGCTTAAAATGCCAGAAGGGTCTATGCTTGATGTGTGCTAGGGAGATGCTTGAAAGAAAAGCTGTTGGACTTTGTATTTACGAAAACCATCCTCTTCCTAGATGAGACTTTTCCCTCCACATTACCAATATCCACTAAAAGCTCCTTCTACTTCTGGCTAATCTTAGTCTGTTTCCTTTCATTAAACAGAATTAAAGTTGGCTGATGCTAACAGCCCTCAGCTGAGGCAGTGTGAGGAGACAATCTGGGGGAGCCATGGCTTTACTACAGTGTGTGGGCAGCCAGCTCTCTTTTGCATTAGGTAAGGTTTGGGCTAGAGGAGTGGTTTTATTGAAACAGAATCCAAGAGAAAAGCCCCAGGTTAAAAAGAAAGTATCCTTGTATGTATCATATATAAACCTTAAAGCCGAATGGCACCATCTTAAGAGAGAAAAATGTGAACCATTCCCACTTGGGGGAGTTTAAAAACTGGTGGACTAGATCTGTAAGGTTAGTAGCTTTCTATTTTGTTGACTGAATCACATTAGAATACATTTTACATCTCAACCTGGAACATACACACACACACACACACACACACACACACACACTTCATGAATCAATATATTTTCACTTGGTATATGTAATTCATACTCAAATTCACTATTTCACTTTTTGCTTTAAATGCTGTTTGCAACCCATTAAATTTCACAATTCCCTACTGGATGTCAACCTGCAGTCTCCAAAACATTTCCTTAAGGTACTGTCCAGCTGAAGAGTTTTCCCCGTTTGGTGAAAGGTACCCACAGCTCTCTGCACACCTGGTGCCACCATCTCGGGAATCAGCAGGTCAAGTACACCTGACAGAAAAGGGCATAATGCCAAATAGCCCTTACGATATAAAAGCATGCCAACTTACTACAAATTGACAAATACAAAAGGTTTTTGCCCAGAGTTTTGGAAAAATCTGTATTTCATTTTATCAACTCACGTTTCCTGTGAAGGCAGATTTGCAGAGAATCACAGCAGTAACTGAATCCCTGAGTCAAAAGGCAATGTCTGGTCTGAGCTGAGATGGGTCTTTCCAATGAAAAATACTGCAGATAAGCTTTCAAAAGGCAATAATTATGGACACTTGGAGCTGGTCTTTCAGGATTGAGCAGCTGGAACCTCAAAATATTAATACCATGGAATTTTCAACGGCTAAATTTACCCAAGGCTCTTCTAATAGTCAAACACATTCGGGCAGTGTTCCTACATTCATCATCTTAAGTAACTGTTATAATACTAGACAGGTATATTGAGAAAAAATACGGGTTCTTAAAAAAATAATTATAATGATAAATTTTATGTTGCATATTTTACCACAATAAAAATATTGGAAGTAAAAAAAATACATATTAGGTTCTTTATCAGATGGTAGAAGGGACAATGTTAACTAAAAGTCACACTCTCCCTGAGCCTCATCTTCTTTATAAAATGGCAACAAATTTTTGTTTGGCCAGTTTCCCAGCCCCAATCTCTAAAATGGGTATGATAGTACTACAAAGCACTTTGCAAATGCATTATCAGCTCTACTCTACAGAGACTCTGAGAGCCCTGATCCAAACCTACAGCCACAATTTCAGAGTCTCATGGAGATACAATCAGCTTAAAACAGCACTTGTGGCCTATCAGCACATGAAAGATAGTCAATATGATTAGACTGCAGGGAAATGCAAACTAAATTAACAATAAGATACTACACGACACCTACTAGGATGGTTATAATCAAAATGACAGATATGAAGTGTTGGTAAGGATGCAGAAAAACTGGAATCCTCATACACTGCTGGTGGGAATGTTAAGACAGTGCAGCTGCTACATGGATGTTAAGAGTTACTCTTATGACCCAGCAATTCCATTCCTAGTTAGATATACCTGAGAAAACATGTCCACACAAACTTGTATGCAAATGTTAATAGCTGCTTTATTCATAATAGCCAGAAAGTGGAAGCAGCCCAAATGTCCAACTGATGGATGGATTCACAAAATGCAACATATCTATACAAAGGAATACTAGCCAGTGATAAAAAGAAATGAAGTATGACGGTTGAACCTTTAACACGTTATCCTTGAACACTGGAATAGAGATGATGGTTGCATAACCTTGAGAATATACTAAATACCACGGAGTTGCACTTTAAAGCAGTGAATTTTATGGTGTTACATCTAAAGAGAGAGAGAAAAGTTATATTGAATAGGGAGGGATATGATTGCTTAAAATCCTTTTTAGATATCTAAACTGCAATTTGCCATAATTACTAGAATAACTACATGTCATTGGCTAAGAAAATGGGAACCTCCCTGTGTGCTATCACTGCTTGATATGTATTAACTGTTTTCAAAAACAACCGAGGTAGATTCCACCATTATTTCTAAGAGGAAATGGCAGCACTTTAGAGGTCAAGTAACTTGACCAGGCTGACCCAATAGGAAGCTATGGTAGATATCCCAGTCCACTCGAAATTGTTTGCACGTTTACATCCCAGTAGGCAAATACTCCTTGAGGGCAGCAATCACTACATCTTTTCATTTTCTTTATCTAAAACCCTGGTAGCACCTGGCCAAGTACAGAGGAAATGATGGTCCATTAGAAACTTGCATATTCATCTGCTCATCAAATATCTGTGCTTCTACTATGTAGTGAGCACTGAGGACCCAGTTAAGAACAAGACCAAATTCCTAGGGACCGAAAACCTATCACTTTAGATCATAATAACGGGTACACAGCAAAATACAGGCGTTAGGGAAGCTTGCTGAGGAAAACCATGGAAGAAAACAAGTCAGAAGATAGGGAGGGAACAGTGGAAACAAAGGCCTTGAAAGAGAAACTCATTTTGGTGGGTTAAAGGAAGAACAAGGTGGCAGGTATGGCTTGAGCAGACTGAGTACAGAGGAAGTTGCCAAAGCAGATTCGGCCTATTGCTACTGGGTCTTGCAAGCCATAGTAAGAAATTCAGAAGTTACTGAGGCAGAAAGCTTTCCAAGGATTTTCAGCAATACTATGATCTCTCTTAGCACGCACACATGTGTGCTAGAGGGTTGACATTACTGCCACTGGTGGTACTGACTCAATTTTGAGTCAATCAGAGTGACAGGTACTGAAATGAGATGGGGATAAGATGGTATCAGTCTACTTTGGACACAATTCTGTATGCCTTTTAAATGTCCCAGTGGCATTCTCAAGTAGGTAGCTGGAGAAATAGAGGCCTAGGGCAGGAGTAAGTTTAAACTGGAAAAACATCTGACACTTCAACAAAAAGACGACATTTAAAGTCAAGGGACTAGAGATTAAACGTAGGAAAAGCCACTGAGGAAAAAGATAAAGCCCATCACCTTATGTTTCAAAGGACCCACTAGAGAGAAAAGGACAGCTAGTGAGGTAGGAGGGAAACTGGTGTTGCCTCCTAGAACCCAAGTGAAGAAAGTATTTCAAGAAAGGAGTGAACCGCTGTGCCTAATCCTGCCAAGAGGGCTGCTAGGAAGGTCGAGAATTAATCATTCACTCTGGCAAAATGGAAGTTACTGCTAACCTTAGCAAGAGCAGTTCAGTTAAGTGGAGGACCGAAAGCCTACTGAATAAATGGAATTCACGAATAAATGAATTGGCTAGATAGATACAAGCACCCCAGGGATGTTCACTGGTTTGTTCACACTGGAACGCTTAAGCCGGCAACACCATCTTCGAAACTGGACATTCTGTGCTTTCCTACATCATGAAATTATGCACACACGTATTATCAATCATGAACAATCACTCTAGACTACCTTAGTTCAGTCCCTACAGAAGCAGCTTCATTAAGCTTTATGACTTGTTGCAAATAGCTCTAAAAACCAACCTGTAAAAAACAGCCCCTTTCCGTCCATGTAAAAAACCACCTACATTTTCCTGAAATCAAGACATGCAGCCATGAAGAAAAATCGAATCTTTCTGCTTCAACAGCCAGAACTTAAAATCAAATTAACTGCCCATGTGTCAGACTGCTCAGCTCAGACTTACAGTGCCAAAAATTCCTTTACTTCTTTCATATAATAGTTTTACCTTATAAAATGCTATCGATTCCAAGTTTCTTCAAATTCTTTTGCTCTTCTAAGTGTTAAATGCAAAAATGACTTGACTGTGGATAATCAAATATTAAACGCACACACACCCAACAGAGGAAGGTTGCTCCAGTTATCCGTTAGCATTTGCCCACTTCCTGGAATGTGCCAGGGTCCTGTGATACTGTCTGCAACACTGTTCTCTTCACCCATGCCTAGTTGACTTGCCCTGCTCATCACAGACGCTCCAATCACAAGGTGCACTTTCCATCACTGCGCTTATTAGCCCATTAATTATTAAAACAAAGATGATAAAACAATTCCATCACTTTTTATTGCCCATGCCCAACCCTCACTCTGCCCAAAGTGCCAAGGGGTTAAAAATATAGGCACTGTATGATTTCTAAGAAAGGTAGGTTTCCTGCAGTATTGAGCTGAGTAAGTAAAAGTGAGTGGCCAACATTTTTAAATTTAGAAATTTATTCTGTTTAATCCACAAGCTTTATATAGCTTTAGTTAAAAAACAAAACAAAAAAA